>CM077156.1:154558024-154636676 GCA_039583875.1 Platanthera guangdongensis | reverse complement strand
GTGAAGACCCTCCTCGGCAACTCATGGCTTGAAACTCCGGAGAATCGCCCGCGAGACCCGTCACCCCCCTTTGGGACACTGGGACTGGACTCGCAGAGGCCGAACTCGCTAGCTCGCGCCTCCTCCCCACAAAAACTTCCTACCGAGACTGTGGGAGGAGGCTTTAAAGCCATCCCCGTGTCGGGCTTCAACCTCCTCTCACCAAAAACACACTGTTCGAGCCACGACAAGAATATGAGCCCGCCCCTACCTCGCACTTTATTGGGGGCGCCGAGCTCGTCAGGTAAGATGACCTTCAGCGACTCTTATTTCGTGATTTTCCCAGGTACTAGCCTTTCATACTTATGTTCAACTATCTTTGCAGCTCTTCCTAGCCAGTCTGAGGCTGACGAATCTTTGGGGCCAAACTGTTACTCGTCCCTCCCTTCTCCAAGCTCGTTAAACTCCTTTCTAGGTTCAGAAGTGGATAATGACGAGCTGACGAGGAAGGGGATCGGGCTCTTCAAGAAGCTGGTGCACGGGCTGCGCAAAGTGCAGGAGGACAATGAGGCGCTGCAGCGTGACTACGTGTAGATCAAGGATGAGGTGAGGGGTAACCCGATAGGTGAGGAGATGTCCCCTTCCCAGCTTTTGGATGAGATCGATGAAGGCCACCAGGTGGCCTGGAGGAACTCGAGGCGGATTCGCGAGCTCCTCAACTAGCGGCGACCTGCGGGGAAGGAGACACGAGGTCGGGGTAGATAGAAACGGCTCCATTATCGAGCCTATCGGCACTCGCCTCCTGGCCCCTCAGCCCGCACATTTGAACATTATTCGCCCCTTGGCCTGTAAAAACTTTGAATATTTTTTAGATTTTAATGCTTGGTATCTGAATAATATATTCCCCTTTATATTTAGCTAGGCATGTGATGGGACAAATTATAGAAGTCGGCGAGCTAGGACAGGCGAGCTGGACTGATCGGTCAGCTCGGTCTCAGATTTCTTTTTCTATAAATAGGCCCCCTCACCAACCGAGATGAGCTGGACATGCGAGAAGGCAGCGACGACGGCCTCCCTAGATGAGTTGGCCGCCTCCAAGCCCTCATCTAGCAAGAAGTGACCTGATCCTGCAGGATCGAGCTCGCCCCGTCGCTAACAGCCGCCAAAGAAGATGAAGAAAGTCATGGTGGTTCCTCGGGCGAGACATCATCAACAACAACAAAAGCCTAAATACATGAGCTCGCCTGAGACTATCATGGATGGGTCACCGGAGAGCCCGTTGAAGGAGATCTCGGGCAAGGGGCAGGAGGGTGGCGAGTCGGACCTGTCCGAGCCTTGTCTTGATCCTCCTATCATCGAGCTCGCCGAAGGTTTTCTGTGTTGACCACTCTCCACGCTCACGACACTAAATTATTAAAACTGAAAACTCGATCTCTTGTGGAGTTCACCCTTGGGGAAGAGGTGATCGCGCACCTACTTCTCTCATGCAAGCCAAATAAAAAAAATAAATGGGAACAGACCCAAGGGCTCGGCGTGGAGGTCTCACTGCACACCCGGAAGATCTTAGAGTGCTTCCCCTACTTAGCCAAAGGCCGAGCTAAAGCTACCTCAGAAAGCACAAGAGGATCTGAACACTAGTAAGCATGCCTTCTGAGGTGCCCCTTGGGTCCTATTTATAGATTTCTGAAAACGCACTACAATAGCCAACCTCTGTTGTTTCGAATAACTATATGCAGCCCAACTAGGTCTGCCAACAACGTAACTTTGTTGTTCTGACAGGCTATCGACAGACCAGTGGGGGCAAAATGGTAAAAACATCATGGGTCACTAGGCGAGTGGCCCCCTAAGGTCTCTGCTCACCTAGGGCAGCGAGTATGGGCTCGGCTGGCCCTACTAGGCCTCGACAAGTACGGTCCCGGCTGGCCCTACTCGCCGGCTCCACTGGGCGAGTGCGAGCCTTTTGGCTCTATTCGCCCCTGATAATTCCACCTCGCTTGGGCGAGCCGGGGGCTGCCGAGCTCTGGCCCCTTAAGTGCTTGTCCGGGACTTAGAATGCATGATCCTACGGGTTCAGCTCCAGATAAATTCAGTTCGACGAACACCGAGGTTCATGTTGGGTATTGTATCCACGATTACCTAGATTTGGGGAAGCCCCCTGTCAAGCTAAGATGAATTCACAATGTATTTGATGAAACTTTTTCAAGTTGTACTTGCAGTTTCTCCACGCTAAGTGCACACCAATGTCAGGGTGCAGTAGGTCAATATACACGGGTCTGCACGACGTAATCCCTCGTTGAGCAGATCAGTGTGTTGGCCTATGTGTACTCTCTCTTGGAGTGCACTTACTTTCAAGTACAGGGCCGTTCATATGCAAGAGAAGACAAGGAGCAGTGAGGATCAAGGAGCAGCTCCTAGGTGGAAGACGAAAAATCGTCCAAGGCAAATTCGACGAGAATCACCAAGTGATTCTCGCCGAATCGACGAGATCATCAGTGATTCTCTCCGACTCCTTCTGGCCATCTCAAATGGTGCCAAGTAAGATTCGGCGAGAATCACTTGTGATTCCCGCCGAACCAGTGGTCAAGCAGCCATGTATAAAGTAAAATCGTTGAGAATCGACAAGTGATTCGACGAGAATCACAAACGATTCTCGACGAATCGTCGAGAATCACTTGGTGATTCTCGCCGATTCATCGAGAATCGTCTGCGATTCTCGCCGATTTTCTTGGCGTTTTCTCAGAATGCTGCTGGACCGGATTCTGCTTCTGGACTAGTTTGACCCGGAATTTGGGGATTCCTTTTGTGGGTCCACAAACGGTCAAAATGCTGTTGTATCTTCAGTTATAAATACATGGGTATTTTGAACAGTAAATCTACGGAGAAAAAGAAAAAGGAACCGAGTCGCAACAAAACCCTAAATCCGCGACTCATCTCCGCCGCCGCCGTCGCTCTGGAACGTCCGTCGCCGCCACTGATCGATCTTCTTCCCGATCTCCGGCGACAAGCTTAGCAAAGCTGAGTCTCACGCGTCTATCCGAAGATCTCTTGTCTCTCGATTTGTTGACCGGGAAAAACTCCCCGTCTGAATCGATCGAGACGACTGATCCTAGAGTGACCGTTGGTAGACCGAGCTTGCTTCGCTACGAAGTTTAGATCTCCAAGTTCAGCAGCCGCTCTTCATCGTAGCCGCCGATCCCGAAGCTAGCCGCCCGCTCGTGTGCCGCCGCCGGTTCCGGGGATCTTCTCCAAGAGAGCCAAGGTCGTAGACTCTCATCGACTTCAAGAAACGTCGTCGAACAAAGAGGAACACCGTAGTCTCCAAGAGAAGTTTGTATCACGTGTATTCTACATTTATTTTATTGTAAAGGAACTTTTGTTCTGTGTTGTAAGGGTTGGTGCAACCCGTTTTGTGGGAGTGTGACTCTTACGTGTGGAAGGGCTCCTTCCGTTAGTGCAGGGATTGGATTTCAATCCCGTTGAGAAAGTGACGAGTCGTCCCTTTTTAGGGAGATAGGTCGTAGGGGGAAAGTGGATGTACCCAAGTCGGGGAACCACTATAAATTTGCTGTGTATCTGTGTGCTGTGGTTTTTGTTTTTATTGTGCAGGTACATCCGTAAATTCCGCAAAAGAATCACACGTCACCTATTCCCCCCCCAGGTGCACATAGTTGACACTAGTTGGACTTTCAAGTGGTATCAAAGCGAGGTTACTCTTCAAAGGTTAACACCTTGAGTTAGAATCCTGCCCCAGTTGTCAGAAGCATGGATCTGGATTATGACGTATTGCCACTCAAACTCCCCATGCTCAAAAGGATTATATCCTATCTGGAGAGGAGAGTATTATTTCACCTGATGCCATCGATCCACGAGCATCCCTCATCCTGGAAGAGGGTCCGTTTATCCCCATGAAGACCTCCGACTCGGGGATCCAAGTGCCCATGTGCATTGCTGAGATGACAGATGGAACTCTCATTTTTCCAACTGGACCAGAGGATTCGACAAATTATTATGGACTGGTCTGGAGCCTCGCTCCAGGTTGGAAAAATGTAAAACGGCTAAATCTCTGTGGATGATGATCTCAGAGCTGATGGGGGGGTCAGAGAAAGCTGAAATATGCTGCCAATCAGAGGATGAAGCGTATGTGGGGGTCCTCACTTCTGAAGATGAATGCAAGGATCCTTCGGATTGCATCAGAGCTCCAGTATCCTTGTCAGAGACTGAAGAAGATAGTGAGGAAAGCAGCTCTCGACGAGGAAGAAACATTGGTCACTGATTCTAATGACAATAACCAGATGAGCAGGTATCATCTTCATCCTGTCCCACATCTTTTGACTTTTCTGAAGACAGAACTGCTCTCCCCAGAAAATACTGATTCCCTGAAGAGAGCCCTTCAGAAAGCAATCTACTTGCTGAGGAGCAAGCTCGAGAGATTGCTCGACTGAAGATCTTGTTGGTTCTCCAATTGGCGTCCAACAAGGTCAAGGACTCTAAGATCTCAGCTCTAGAGAATAGTCTAGATAATGGAAACGTATAGTATCTAACTTTTCCAAAGTTGATGCTAAAAGAGAAAACAAGAAACCGGGTGGATATCCCGGATTATCCAGGGATGGAGAAATGGGAAAACAGTGTTCCGACCTCCACTCCAAGCGGGAAGGCACTCACCATGCCTTCAGGTATGACCCAGGAATAATCGTTGTCACTGCAAGGGTGAATTGTCCCCATGTGGAAACGTCCATAGTGCAAGAGGCGTCATGGCCACCCATGAGGAAATACCTAAGGCTCATTCTGAGCCATTTGTATTCACGGCCACTGCCACAACAAAGTGGTGGATCTGCATGTCCTAGTTCACAGAAGAATTCTCTCCATTCGAGGACACGGGATAGAATAGAAGTCATGATGTCAGGCGTCATGGAGCCTCAGCAAGGAAGGTGCCTGAAAGAATGGCACCACCTTCTCGGCCTCATAACGCTCACATCATGCATTCGTTCCACCCTTCATCATGCCTCGATGGAAGAGGAATTTGTGCAACAAGAACATGCCCTATCCCTTTGAGACCTAGGACCGTGACTACATCAGTCACTAGATCAGGTCGAAAACGGCGATACAACATTCACTCTTGTTGGTGCTGCGGCAAAGTGGGACACTTTGCCATTGACTGTTGGCACAAACCTCTCTGTGCCCACAGCAAGGGCTTATCCACATTATAGGGACAGAGCAGTCTTCCAGACAGGTTTTCTCAAGGAAGGCAGTTGCATGCTTATGCTAATAGAAACCTAGGACCCAATATGATTTGGGTTCCTAAGGTAAAGTAATTCTGTCTTGCCAGGGTAGTCTAGGTCCCCATGAATACTATGGGAACTAGACAGTAGGTGGGTCAAGGATAACTTGGAACAAGCGTCTGCAATAACAGATGTACTACCTGTTGAGCATACTCACTTCAAGCTACTAATATGTTCTACCTGTGGGACTAAGACGATAACTCTCCAAATCCCAGGTAATTTTGATCTGTCAAGGACTTGTGTCATGATGCATCCTCATTCAAAGTAAATATATATATATATTTCTATCCTTGTGTATACGTATACTTATGCTCATCACGAGGCATGCAAACCATTACACATCAATAAAGGGTTAACGAAATGTCGTTGTAAATCTCGACAACATACATTGAACATAAGAAGACTTTGCAAAAACCTCAGTAAATTCAAATAGATTGACTTAGAATATACTTGTACTTATCATTCTTTTTATTGACTTGACATCGCAAAATCTCTAAAATATTGCAAGCTTCTCAAATGTGAAAACCCTAGTCAAGAGACCCCTCAATTTCGAATCAGATAAATAGTATCAGAAGTCGAATTAATCAATCTCCTGAATCCCGCGAACTTGACAAAGCCGAATCAGTCAAATACCGCAAGACCCTTCGCATTCTTGACAAATCTCGCCGAATAGTTTAAATCCCGCAAAACCCTTCACCTTCCTCACAACTCCCCGCGTCACGCTGCAGCAAGTACCCAGACACCCTGGTGACCACATGGGAGCTTCGCCGACTCTTCCCGCAAGAACTCTCCCGACAACCCGCAGGAGCTTCCCGATTCTCCGCAACCGCAGGAGTTCTTTCCGCCGACAGCAGCTCGTGAGGTCTCCTCCTAAGCTCCTCAGGTCGCTAGGTCTCGCAAAGTTCTCTTCGAAAGGATCCGACGACTCTCGCCGAAACCCGCAGCCCTCCGACGCGCTCGTCGAGTGAGCGAATCGCTGCTGTGTTTCCCACAGGATACTCTTCCCACAGGATCTTCTTCCCGTGAGACTATAGCTAGGCCGAATCTCAAAGGATACTCTTCCTTCCACCAAAGATCTTCCCGTAGCTCATCAACTCTCTTCCGTGTAAGCCCTTAGGTAATCTTCTCCTCACCCGCACTTGGACGCGCTCACTAGTGATGCTTTCTTTTTGAATGTTCACTAATGCTTAGAGTAGGGCTTCTCTCCAGATCTTCAATGGCTCCAAAGACTACTGCAGGCTTGATTTCTGGCTGCGAGCTGGTTCGCACTGGATTCTCTCATGCCTCGGACGAGTTCCGGAATATCATTCTCATGCTGGAAGAGGCCGGGCTAAACCTTCATATTGGAGCACCCTTGCAAAGTCCTGATAAAGAGGTGCTGGAGTTCTTCTCTACCGCAAGACTCCGAGATAGAGACCCATCATCAAAAGCAAGGTTGCTGGGACAAAAGTAAAGATGTCTGCCAGTAAGCTAACTCGCTACCTGCAGCTTTCCAGTTCAGAGGATGAGGACTATCTGGAGGACGAGGACAAAGCCAGAACTCTCATGTTCTGCGGTCTTCCAAGAGGCACTCGATCAGTAAAGCGAAAAGAGATGAATGAAGAAGGGAAGCTCCTATCTGACGTAATAGGAAAAGTGCTTATCTGCAAGCCGGGTCCCATGATCATATCTCCGGAGATATGTTTAAAATTCTCACAGCTGTGGTCTGCCGAAAGAGGTTCAACTGGGGGGAGTTGCTGTTCCAAAGAATCAAGGACACTCTGGGCACTCCAAGTTTCGGCCGCATCATCAGTCTATATCTCAACCAGCTCACGGAGACAGTTCGACATGAGCAAAGGAGTTCCTCTCCACTACTTGAAAAAGATGGATGCTACTGTGTTTGATCGATGGGAGCGGCGCATCGGGCAGCCTGCTGTAGAAGAGCATGAGGAAGTATCTCCCGCAGCCTCCCCCCGTGAAATTCCTGATACCCTGACTGCAGGAATCGAGGGGGAGACTCTACCCACTCATATGGATATAATATCTGAAATCGCCCAGGTGGCCCAGGATGCGGTGGCCGAAATTCATGAAGTAAGTGAACCTGAGTTGGAGGATGAGGAGGGCTTGAACAGAAACACTCAAAGAACTGAAGCTGAAGCACTGGATACTGCTGATCAAGAAGTGGAAGAAGCTGCTGACATGGACTTGAATTTTTTGCTGATGAGGACGGAGAGGACGATGAGAATGAGGACCATGAAGTGTTGGAGACTCCGGATCCCGTTGAACCTCCATCTGATAAGTCTGGCACCAGTGGAGGGGAGTTTGATAACCTCAAGAGGCCGCCAACATTCCTTCTATAGAGGTTGTGATTGTATCCAGCTCTACCGATGCATCTGCTGCAGAGCACGAGCAAGGGCAAGAAGTACCTCAGACCATACCGTTGCGAGATGAGCTGGCCACTCACACCATCAATGTCATTCAAGGAATAGTGAACGAGCTTAAAGATTCTTTTGATACAGCTCAGAAAACACTGCTGAAAAGGCTCAAGACTTCTGAAGATCTCATGCTGCAGAATATGGTGGAAATCAACCAAAACTGGATGTGATGGAGAAGAAATTCGAAGAAAAGTATACTGCGGCCGGCGAAGCTGTCACACTCTTAATGGCCGGTTTGAAAAAGAGTACTGATACTTGGCTGTTGTAATCAGAACGCACACGTTGTAGCCAACAATATTCAGAAATTTGATGGTAATATGGTAACCTTAAATGCAAATCAGCAGGCCCTAATCACTGAATTCAGCAAGACAACTAAGCATATTGATGACTCTCTGCACTCATATGCCAATTGCATAGCTGACGAAGCCAAAAAGGGAGAAGGAGCATATCGCTAAGCTGGCCGAGCTCCAAGAAAGCATGATGCAAACTTTGCACATCAAGCAAATACGTCTATGAGAGTTGCTGGTGATGCTACAACAGGCACTGGGCACGTTAGGCGTCGTCCTACCTGACCAACCTACCGTATTCAGGTTCCTGAGACTTCTAAGGCTGCTGAGGAAGTAAATATGCTGAGGATGTAAGTACAAGTGCTGCAGAAATTTTCACTGATAAAGCTGATGCTAGGGCTCTCCAAATCTAAGCTGAGGAGTATGTTTGACCAGGAGGCTTTAGCTAAAGCCAGGGAAAAGAGGAAAGTTCAGGAAGGGACATCCAAGGAGACACAGGCTGCAAAGAGAATTCGAATGAATGAGGAGGATGTACGAAATGAAAGGTGGAGTCCAGTCTCAAGGAATATAATCTTAGACACCTTCTGGCTACAAGAAAGAGGAGAGATCAATCGAAACGAGGTATATAGCCAATATGAGTGGGAGACGCACAAGACGTTTGAAGCAAAACGCAACATTTTCTTCAGAAACAACAAGGATCCAGACAAAGTTGCTCCTCCTAGGTACTACCCGAAGCCCAAGGAATACATGGAAAGGCAAAGCAAAAGTACTTGGCTCAAACTCTGAAGGGTGACGTAGCTAAGGACAAATAGTCATTATGTTATAGCTGGTCACTGTGTCTTAAGAACGTTTAATGATTATTACTGTCATATGAACAATTCTGAATTATATGTGAATATATTTTCTCTGGTATATATAATATTCTTGAATGTGTGAATGACTCAAGTCCTGTTCTGATTGCATATATCCCTTGTGTTGCATATTTAATTTTTAAATGCTATAATTATTATTTGATAGGTGTTATTCATCTTAGCTAGTAGGGTTTTGGCTTCGTCAAATAGGGGGAGATTGTTGGGATTGTATCCACGATTACCTAGATTTGAGGAAGCCCCCTGTCAAGCTAAGATGAATTCACAATGTATTTGATGAAACTTTTTCAAGTTGTACTTGCAGTTTCTCCATGCTAAGTGCACACCAATGTCAGGGTGCAGTAGGTCAATATACACGGGTCTGCACGACGTAATCCCTCGTTGAGCAGATCAGTGTGTTGGCCTATGTGTACTCTCTCTATTGGAGTGCACTTACTTTCAAGTACAGGGCCGTTCATATGCAAGAGAAGACAAGGAGCATGGAGGATCAAGGAGCAGCTCCTAGGTGGAAGATGAAAAATCGTCCAAGGCAATTCGACGAGAATCACCAAGTGATTCTCGCCGAATCGGCGAGAATCACTAGTGATTCTCGCCGAATCGACGAGAATCATCAGTGATTCTCTCCGACTCCTTCTGGCCATCTCAAAATGGTGCCAAGTAAGATTCGGCGAGAATCACTTGTGATTCCCGCCGAACCAGTGGTCAAGCAGCCCATGTATAAAGTAAAATTCGTGAGAATCGACAAGTGATTCGACGAGAATCACAAACGATTCTCGACGAATCGTCGAGAATCACTTGGTGATTCTCGCCGATTCGTCGAGAATCGTCTGCGATTCTCGCCGATTTTTACTTGGCGTTTTCTCAGAATGCTGCTGACCGGATTCTGCTTCTGGACTAGTTTGAACCGGAATTTGGGGATTCCTTTTGTGGGTCCCACAAACGGTCAAAATTGCTGTATCTTCAGGGTATAAATACATGGGTATTTTGAACAGTAAATCTACGGAGAAAAAGAAAAAGGAACCGAGTCGCAACAAAACCCTAAATCCGCAACTCATCTCCGCCGCCGCCGTCGCGCTCGGGAACGTCCGTCGCCGCCACTGATCGATCTTCTTCCCGATCTCCGGCGACAGAAGCTTAGCAAAGCTTGAGTCTCACGCGTCTATCCGGAGATCTCTTGTCTCTTGATTTGTTGACCGGGAAAAACTCCCCCGTCCGAATCGATCGAGACGACTGATCCTAGAGTGACCGTTGGTAGACCTAGCTTGCTTCGCTACGAAGTTTAGATCTCCAAGTTCAGCAGCCGCTCTTCATCGTAGCCACCGATCCCGAAGCTAGCCGCCGCTCGTGTGCCGCCGCCGGTTCCGGGGAGATCTTCTCCAAGAGAGACCAAGGTCGTAGACTCTTCATCGACTTCAAGAACACGTCGTCGAACAAAGAGGAACACCGTAGTCTCCAAGAGAAGTTTGTATCACGTGTACATTCTACATTTATTTTATTGTAAAGGAACTTTTGTTCCGTGTTGTAAGGGTTGGGTGCAACCCGTTTTGTGGGAGTGTTGACTCTCACGTGTGGAAGGGCTCCTTCCGTTAGTGCAGGGATTGGATTTCAATCCCGTTGGAGAAGTGACCGAGTCGTCCCTTGTTGGGGAGATAGGTCGTAGGGGGAAAGTGGATGTACCCAAGTCGGGGAACCACTATAAATTTGCTGTGTATTCTGTGTGCTGTGGTTTTTGTTTTTATTGTGCAGGTACATCCGTAAATTCCGCAAAAGAATCACACGTCACCTATTCCCCCCCCCCCCCCATAGGTGCACATAGTTGACACTAGTTGGACTTTCAGTTCATTCGACGAACGGCGAGTTCGGTTTAACGAACACCGAGCTTCATTCGACGAATGACGAGCTCAGTTCGACGAATCTATGTTTCCCGCTCAATGAACGCCGAGCTCCATTCGACAAATGCCTAGGATTTGTTCGACGTACTCTGAGCGGGAGCGGGCTTGTTGGGCTTCACTCAACGTTAGGTCAAAACGACGTTGAGTGTCTAGTTCGGCGAGCGCTCCTTGAGAAATTCCACTCGCCCTGGGCGGCGAGTGCTTGATAGGGATGACACTCGTCGCCTCTTCCTGGCCCTTGGCGTGCGCGGGCCCAGCTGGCCCCATTCGCCCCGTTGCTTGCTGCGCCCCCCGAGGCGAGTACCAAGCCTACTTGCTGGGTATGACCAATTTGGCCCTCACCAAACCCACTTGCCGGATATGGGGTTGTACAATAACCTTCACACACATTATCAAGCATAATCAAAACCATTACAAATAATCTTATCGTAACCAATAATGTCTCACATCTCACATAACACATAATGTCAGATCATACAACAATGAAAATACTAAAACATAATGTCTCACATCACAAAAATAAACAATTCTGAAAATTTACTGTCGTCAGGCAATAGCACTTAACGCCCTGCGATAACAATAGAAACCTGAACCTATAGAAAATTAAATTAAAACTCCCAATCTTCACTGGTAGCTAGCTAGTCTTCACTCGAGCTTTGATCTCGCTGCTACCTTGGGTGTCTCATTTGTCAAATAGAGTGACGAGGAGGATCCTCCTCTAGACTCCCCCACTCTTTTTCTTCTATCGGGGTAGCTTTAAGTTTCAAGCCTCGAGTAATGAAATTCATAAATTTCTTGATTCCTTTAAGTTGTGTCGTAGTCTCAGCGTGTCTGGTCTCCACCAAATCATAAAGGCCGTCTATTTTATCACGTAGTGATCCACCTCAAGGAAGTGGAGGTACATTCGATGTAGATGCTTCACCTCTAGTCGGTCGTGGTGCGACTGAAGTGGATGTTTCCCCATATCCTGATGGGAATCTCATCATCTCTGTATTATATATTGGAGGAATACAGTCATATACGTATAATCTTTGATGAATCCATTTATACTTCGAGTATATAACTCGCTGAATTACACTTACAAATGGAAGCATATTAATTTTCTTTCTTAATGGATCCTTCATCTTTTAAGTATAGCGGATCACAGATAATACTAAATCCGCGACATCAAACTGTTCCTCTAAAATCTTATAAGTAACAAATGTGAGTTGTGTAGTGATTTTCCTAGTGTCTCCTCCCTTCAATAATATAGTATTCCTAAGTATGTCCTGCACCATGTGCGCATCAGGAGTGAGAGTGGTTGTGGAATGGATCAGTGCTTTCATTGCAGTTCCATGGAGAAGTACATTCGTCTGTGTCCAATCTCTCTCCTTGTGATAATTCTCTACTATATCAAGCACATTCTCACAATCTAGTAAACCAAATTCATTCCTCAAGTCTTCATGAGTGATCTCAACTATTCCTCATTGGATATAAGAACACACTTCTCCATTCAATCAAGAGTGTGTGGGATCTTCCAAGTGATTGTAAAACTCCCTGACAAATACAGAACAAAATATATCTGGGGCGATCATAGACATTATACATGCCTGTGTTAGGAGAACGTAGATATGTGTGTCTCGAGAAATGTTGAGCTCCACAATTTTAGAAATCCCTATCACCGCTTTTTTGATCTCTAGAAATGATTGGTACGATGAGTGTGGATTACTGGAAGAACTTTTCTTACACTTGAACTGAAATTCATTCCTGCAATAATCCCAAAAATCCATTAGAAGACAAAATTTTACTATCGTCGGGTGACAGTGACTTTCGCCTGGCGATAGCAGTTAAACTTCTTCATCCCAAAATTTCTATAAAAAAATTCAGATCTATGTGTTTAAGACTATATTCACTTAAAAATCAACCTAAAATTAGATATATGCTAGAGATCTACTAGATCTATGCAAATCTAACCCTAATCCTTAAGTTTTCTTCAAACTATTTCAAATCTCTTTAAATTCCAAAATTTTATTCATAAAAACACTTTTTAATCCCATAGAACTTTCACAATAGCAACCTAAATGAAGATCTACAACAAATTTCAACAAAATTTAGGAAGAATACCTTAGATCCAAAGCTTCTGCATGCCTCACCGTCATTTCTCGTGTTAGGGTTACAGGAAAAAGTGAGAAGAATGAAGTCCAGGACTGAAATCCGCCTTTTATATAAAAAATGTTATCGCGGCGCGATATCGCTATCGCTCGCGATAGTAATTTGTTTCTTCAATATTAAAATTTCTCTATCCACTCTTGTTTGATGTATACAACACATAGTTTAGACATATGATTTAAACTTTGGTTTATTGATTTGTACTTTTCAAAAGTAGTTCAATATGCTTTTCATTTTCTCAAGTCTCATATAACATTATATACAAACTTCCATGCTTTGAATATCTTCTTTTTATAGTGGATATGTGTATAGTAAATGTTTCAAATTGTTTTTGCAAGACTCAGGTATGAGTAGTATTTTATACCTGATAATTATTTCACATTTACACATTTTGATACAATACAAGTGTTTGATAATTTTTTCATCGACATGAATGTAATTTTGTTTAATATTACAAATTGGATATACATATCACAACTTGGTTATCATTGAATCTTGCACAATTTTATTTTACTTGAAATGACATTGAAAAAAAATATTACGTAGTGCTACACAAGTGGATTCGGAGTCCTAAAACATAACAGATAAAAAGAAGAAAACAGAAATATGCTATAAAAATTGTTCTAATAATATGTTCATGATACTGCATCAAACACTACTCACCATACTGATAAGTATTCATGAGCATTGAGAGGTTGAGCACCTTGAAAAGAATCATAAAATACCTTGTGCACATATTTCTGGCCATTTTTCTTTAATGCACCACAGATTCATATATGACCGTCAAGTTGTCTTGTGTATAGTCATTGTGTTGTGTTTACATTTCACAATTTCATGTGATTTTAAATAAGTCACTTGTTCATATCTACCAAAGCACAACTTGTACACATCATTATCTATTATAAAATTTCTTCTCATGATAATTGGATTGAAATTGATTTCAATGTTTATATATCACATTCCATACTTCTTTTAGATATGTTTGGTATGGATCTACCAATGTTTTTGATTACTTGATATTATATAACATACACATTGTTCACTTTATTTGTCATCACAAATCAAATTTTTTTCATGTCTATTTATGTCAAGTATATTTCCTCTAACATTTATCATTCAATTTCTTTTCAAATTCTTTCTATACTTTTTCTCTCACATTTCCACTTTCCTATCTTTGCTAATAACAAAAGGGGAGAATATCAAAAGAACTAGAACTAACACTAATTGTTAATGCATGGTGGGTAGCTTACATTTTATTTACATAAACATTTAGAGTCATATATTAAGGCGGAGTAATACATTTTATTTACCTTTGGACTCAATAAAAATTTAAGATCATCCATTTAGGGGGAGCATGTGCACTTCAAGTACTTATGTTGCTTATCAAATTTTTTACACCCTACTATACACCTCATAGTGTTTTTCTTTCTAAGAAGATTTGTTATTATCGAAAGGGAGAGATTGTTGGAGCATGCGTTCACCACTCCTTGGTTTGAAAATAGCAAATCCCAAATGAATTTTATCATAGTGTGTTTGTGGTGTGCAGGTATAACAGGAATAACATTCTGATAATTTTGGATGGGAGACGTACATCAGTTTTTACAAAGTTAAGCTATCACAGGCAATAGTCACTATCGCTCTGCGTGAGCGTGATGACGTCTGCCATGACGTAGGTCATGATTCAAAATGATTGGCACAATGCACATTATCAAAGATACCGCCTGGAGATGTCATGTTATCGTAGCGCGGTAGTCCCACAACCGTACACGATCTCCAGCACCACGACACAGTTATTGCAGAGTGGGACACTTATCAACCATTGGAGTTATCGCAGGTGATATCGCGCTACTACTGCGCGATAGTGGAAAACTATAAATGGCCCGAACTTTGGGAATTTGATGTTACACACCTCCAGGAGCCTTGATTTCGTGCATCTCCAGCCAGATAACTCCGTGCAACCAGAAAACTTCCTAAGTGTTTGTGAAATCTCAAGAGCAAAGAAGGGACCGTTCGTGCTTCTCATTTCCAGCGGTCTTCGCAAGGATTTTTCAGCCTCTTCAGCACTCAAGACCTAAGTGTTGGGTATTGTATCCACAATAAGCCGTATTTGAAGAAGGGCCCAATTAAGCTAACATAAATTGTGACTGTATTTGATGTTGTCTTTTGAGTTATGTACTTGCAGGTTTTCATTGTTAAGTACACACCAATGTCAGGTTATAGTGGATCAGTAAATACAGGACTACACAATGTAATTCCTTATTGTGTAGGCCAAAATGTTGACTCACGTGTAATCTCTCTATTAGGGTATACTTCTATCCCAAGTATAGGAGAAGGCTCAAGGATGGTCAAGGCTTAGTTTTAGAATGAGGAATTTCTCCTAAGTAAAATTCATCGAGTATGGTTTGGAATACTCGTCGAATTCGTCGAGTATCAGCTTGATACCCGTCGAATTTGTCGTGTATACCTACCCATACGCGTCGAACCAATCTCTTAGACTTAGGGAAAATTCGCTGAAGAATTAAAAAATCTGTTAAGTAAAATTTGTCGAGTATCGTCGTGCATAGTCATCGAATTCGTCGAATGTATCTAACGATACTCGTCAAATTCGTCGAATATGCTAAGTGATACACGCCAAATTCATCGATTCCAGTTGACGCTACTTCTCTAGATTTTTCCAAGTATAATTCGTCGAATATCAAAGCGTTGAGTTAACTCGACAATATTCGTCGAATGTCACCTATGGCGTTGAATGAACTCAAGGCGTCAAGTGAGATGGCATTGAGTGAACCCAAGGCATCGAGTTTCATGGTATTGAGTGCGTTGAGTCAATTAACCTATACTCGACGAATTCGTCGCGTATGCCAGGTGATACTCGACGAATTCGTCGAGTATGCCAGGTGATACTCAACGAATTCGTCGAGTATGACTCTTCACCATGACGTTGAGTGACCAGCCGGCCTGGGATGATTTGGCTAAGTCATTTTCATCTTTTATCAAGATGTATTCGATGAGTATCAATATGATACTCGACGATACTTGACAAATTTGACTTAGGTCATTTTTCTGAAAATTTTCAAAAACCAGTCACGGGTTTCGTTTGGCCATGCACAGTGTTTTTAGGTTTTGTTTTTGGAAATATTATTTATACCGTTAGATGAAATATCTTTATAAATATTGTTGGGTATTATATCCACATTAACCCAGATTTGATGAAGTCATCCTTGAACTAAAATGAATTAAGTTGTATTTGATGTTTGGTTGAGTTATGTGTTTGCAGAATCTAATGCCAAGTGTAGACCAATGTCAGTCTACAATGGATCACCAAACATAGGACCATACAATGTAATCCCTCATTGTGTGATCCAAGGTGTTGACTCATGTGTAGCCTCTCTATTGAGATGCACTTCATACTCAAGCACTAGGACTAATTGGAAAAGACTTGATGCTGGTTTCTCCAAAGAAGAAGAGATTTCTATTAAGAGAATTTACTAAGTATTTTACTCGAGTAAATATATACCTACTCGAGTGAATTGCTTAGTTTATACTCGAGTAAAAATCATTATACTCGAGTAAGAAAGTTAGAACTCGAGTAGTCAAGTAATAGCTCTCGAGTAGCTAAGTTAACTACTAGAGTAGATTCCGTCTCACTCTCGAGTTTACAGGATTTCTTCTCCAGATATTTTCTAAGTAAATTACTCGAGTAGTCTGAACCTTGTATATCGAGTTACAGAAATCTGTGTCACGCGTAATTTCTCTTCACTCGAGTAGTCTAAGTCATATCCTCGAGTAGTTCATCTACTACTCGAGTAGTCTATATTTTATACTCGAGTAACTATGTTTTCTTCCCTCAGAATTTTTCTAAGTCTATTACTCGAGTAGCTATTTCCATATACTCGAGTAGTTCGTATTCTCTAGAGTAGTTCAGTTCACCTACTTGAGTAACCCAGGATTCTATTACAGAAATTATTCCAAGTCCCTGACTCGAGTAGTTCCTCTACCTCTTGAGTAGCCAATTTATTTTCACTCGAGTAAAATTTATTGTACTCGAGTAGTCCAACTCCACTTCTCGTGTAACTGTTTTAGCACTCGAGTATGTCTCTTTGTACTCGAGTAGCTGCTCTTCATTTCCAGATTTTCTCCAAATATTTACTCGAGTATTTATCTTCAGCTCACTCAAGTAGCTCTATATAGTACTCGAGTAGTCTTATCTTCACTCGAGTATATCAGCTTCATTTCTTCTGATTTTTTGTTAAGTCCAGAATTGACAGATTTCTTAATGAGCCTTGATGTGATTGGTCCACGTGTACCTCATTAAGATTTAATTATGACTGTTATCGCAGATCCTATATAAGGTCTTGTCAAACCGACAAACCCTAAGAAGAAGTTTTGCAGCAGATTATTTTCTAAGTTCTCTGAATCTCTTTCTCTCTCCAAGAAGCGAAAGCCGCCGCCGCCGATCATCATCGTTCTCATCTGGCTAGGGTTTTCGATTTCAGTGGATTCAGATCAAGAAGGCTTACAGATCGAGATTGTCGCTCAATTCCTCATCTTCTATCCGATTGTGTGAAGCCAAGAAAGTCCAGATCTGCTTTCCCAAGATTTTCTTCACCTCTCTGATAAAGCCGCAGAGTCTACAAGAGGAGGATCTAGGCCGATTGTTTGTAGATCTGATAAAGATTCATTGTTTGTATTTCTACATACGCTCTATTTCATTCTTGTAGGAGACTTTTCTCCGAGTGTAGGAGCTTTTGTCTCCGAGATTGTAGGAAGTCTTACCTTCAGAGTGTAGATCTGTTTTGTGGATCGAGTTTGTAGGAACTTTATTCCGAGGCGTAGGATTGGTTTTCAATCCGAGATAGTGGAGTAGCCGAGTCTAGTGTATTGCTAGATCAGTGAGGGAAAGTGGATGTACCCAAGGTTGAGGAACCACTATAAATCTTGCTTCGTCTGTGATTGATTGGTAGATAGTTCTTTGCATAGATCTTAAATTTTTATTCCGCAAAAGACACACATCTCACCTATTCACCCCTCTCTAGGTGATTTAGGTAGGCGACTAAACACTTTCAAATACCTCAGGATATTTTTCTTCCATACTAATTGTGTGATTGCTAACCGTTGAATCGACAAGAAATTTCTAAAAAAAACAGAAAATCTTTCGTCTGCCACCACCCTCTGTACGAATCGCGAAATCTCCCGATCGACCGACAACTACTATGCGCGATTGATCTTCTTCGACTTTCAAGACTGGATTGCTCTCTCTCTCTCTCTCAAGATCTATACTCCTCCAGATCTAGTCGTTCGAAGATTCAAGGTTCACGATTCAAGATCTTCAAGATTTCATTTCTCCAACTTCTCCAAAATTCAAGATCTACTTTCTCGAAGAACGTTGGTCTGAAGACTTGTAATCGTTTGTATATTATAATATTATTTTACTGATTGTAGGAGATTATTTCTCCGAGTGAGTAGATCCATTTGTGGATCGAGTGAGTAGATTCGCTTGTGGATCGAGTGAATAGATCCATTTGTGGATCGAGTGAGTAGATTCATTTGTGGATCGAGTTTGTAGATCTGGTTGTCGATCAAGTGGTAGGAGCTTCGTCTCCGATTTGTAGGAGTTGCATCTCCGAGATGTAAGATTCGTTGTAATCTGAGAAAGGTGAAGTAGCTGAATCTAGCCCTTCGTGGTAGATATGCGAGGCGGGAAAGTGGACGTACCCAACTCGGGGAACAACTATAAATCTCTGTGTTTGTGTGCTTGATTTTTAAGTGATTTTTATTCCGCAAAAAAACACAAACATCACCTATTCACCCCCTCTAGGTGATTTAGGTAGACGCTAGATACTTTCACTGAGGGAGTTTTTATTTTCAGATTATTTTTCCTTTTTCATTCTCTTTATAATCGGTAGATAATTCGCCACCTTGTGAGTGACGACTAGGCTCGTGTGCGATTTAGGGGAAAATCGTCACCATGTGTGCAGCGGCTAGGTCGTGGTGAGATCTAAGGGGAGGCTAGTTGATGTATCTAGGGAGAGATAGGCTTTAGCCAGCCGGTGCTTAGGAGAAGGACGAGTAAATTTTAAAAGGAGATTTTAGCTTTTTCATCACAGGCTAGATTTCAAGCTTTATTGAAATCTTTTGTTTGTAATTTTCTTATCACATTTGAAATAAACTTGCATTTCGTTTTATCATAAATCTCAAAGTGATTTGTTATTAATATTTGGTCGTGACTAAGCTTTCTTGATTCTAGAACAATTTGGCTAAGTATTTTGTTAATTCGAAAAATTATAGATTGCCCCTATTCACCCCCCCCCCCCCCCCTCTAAGGGAGCTTCGAGATCCAACACCTTCCTTCTCACTCACCAAGGTCAACTTTGAAGATACGTGGATAACACGGCCAGGAATCCCTTCTCACCTCTTATTTCAGTAGTTACTGCATAAAAGGTGGCAACAATCAGGGGGGGTGGGCAAAGGCAATTGGGATTATGATGTCCTAACCTCAAACATGAGTAGGACAGAACATAGTCTCTTCCCAAATTCTCATCTCCATCTCTTCTCTTTTTTTCCTCTATTTGTAAGACAATTAAGACTTTTTTAAAAGAGGTTTTGAGGTTTAGGATTTATTCCTATCTATTTGAGGACAAAATGTTTGCTAAGATTATAAAGAAATAAAAACTTCTCTATAAAAATAAATATAAGTATCGTGATGACTGAATGATACTCTAACTTTCTTTTTCTCTTAAAATACTTCTACCTATAGCATCTATATTTTATTCTTTTCAGTGTAATGTAAAGGTTAGTCCGCGAAACATATTTTATCTTTATTAATTACCTTAATGTATTTTACTTCATCTGAAAATCACTCAATATTCTTGTAAAAACTTGTACATCAAATAGGAGGGAAGATTATTAGGAAAAACTCACCTCTTAATTTGATATTTTATTTGAAGAGTGATTAATTACGATACTACGTACCCATATAATACAGAATGGTAATTTAGGTTAAATCTGTGTATTTCTCAAAATAACGTCGAGCTCGCCAAAAGTAGCACTAAAATCTCCAAGCAGAAATAAACTTCTCATAGTAGCATCGAAATCTCCAAGCAGTGTCGAATTCGCCAAAGTAGCGTCGAAATCTTCAAGCAACGTTGTATTCCCAAAAGTAGCATCGAGATCGCAAAAGTGGCATTGACACCTCTAGCAACTCTGAAGTCTCCTCTTCTACTATTCAGAGCAAGCGTCGAGAGGTCCCATAACAACATATCATCAATATGACTTTGTCTCCTACCTTATCTTTCATAGTAACATGGACTTCCTAGAAGGCCTCCGATGTTCTTTTCTCGGAACTTGTGAAGGAAGAAATCTTGGAGAAAATATAACTATTAAACATCTATTTTAAGCAAGATATCCATGCATGTGGGAAGTATTATCTAGAGCAATAATGCTGCTATTTTGGAATGAATTCGAAAATAAAAATGACGTATATTAGAGAATTCAACATATAAGAAGAAAGAGAGAACATAACAAAGGAAAATGACAATGATTGGTCATTAAGAAAAGTTAGAACAACTCTTTTGTTGTGTGTTGCACAACCATTAAATGAGTATTTCTCTCGGAAGCTCCAACTAATGATCAAGAAGAATCTTCTCCTCTTTCTGAATATTCAAACGAAGATGCCATTATTTGAAGGGTCATTGTTGAAGATCAAGAATCAAACTTCTCCAAAGTTTTGATCAATAAGAACATGATGCTCACTCTCGACTGAATCTATACCATACTGCAACAAACCAGTTCCTTCAGTCATTTTGCAGCTGAAGGACATATTGTGGAAACAAAATTGAACCTGTAGAAAGAGTTTTTGAATCTCTCTATGCAAAATTATAATTGATGTTGGAGATACCTTATCAACAACTCAGGGTTCATTGATTCCCCCTTAGAAATGATGCTTGGTTTTGGAGAGACCTTATCAACAACTCCCAGTTAGAGTGACCTTATCAAAAGCTCATCCAGTTTGGAGAGACCTTATCAACAACTCTTGATTCTAAGAATCTCCTTACCAAAAGACTCAATGGTTCTTCGACACCTTATTAATAGTCCTAGTTCCAAGGGATGCTTATGAAAATCCCCACATTAAGATAATGGAATCATGCTTGCGAGTAGAATAGTAGACGTACCCAATTTTATTGGGGAACTACTATAAATTTCTTATGTAGACTGTTTTTGATTGCCTTTTCTCCGTGTTTTTATTTTGCGCACTTTCATTTACTCTAGAATTGTTGTGGTTGTGATATAATTAGGGTATTTCATTAAAATGTGGAAAATAGTAAAATAGATTTCCTTAAAATTTAATTACTTTATTCACTCCCTCCCCCCCTCTAGAGTACTTCTCAAGAGACTTCTCTTTCAATATATTCTTACATAAAGAAGAAAAAAGTCCCTCTCAACCCATTGTCCCTCTTAGTATTTCTAAGGTTTACTCTTCTTTCTGTAAACTAGTCCTCGCTGTCTTCTCAAACATACAATAAAACTCAACTCTCTTGTGATAATTTCTTAACCCAATTTTCACATTCACCTACAAAGGGTAGTTCTCTCCCTTCAAAAGAGCTATGCAGTAGTTGGAATCTCAAGTGGAAAAGATTCTTCAAGTTGAAGTCTCTAGTGAAAATCACTCGTCGCTTTGGGAAGACGGTGCTAGCCCACATCTGTGGAAGAGAGGAGTACCCAGATTCAATTAGGAATCTCTATAAAATTTATATGTCGTCTGGACGATATCTACTATATAGTTTAATGCTTGCTCTATAGCCTTATATCTTTACATTTTTGCTTTTTGATTTTATTATTTTGCATATATTTATTTCTTGACAATAAATGTGGTATGCGTATGCAAAAGAATGTCAAAATAATTAATTACAACTTCCGGACTATAAATTGGTGTGAGAGCAAGGTTCACCTCTAAGGGTTAAAACCTTAATGTAATTTCTTTTTGTGCTTAATTGTTATTTGATTCTCCAAATATGTATGTCAAGACAAAGTGGTGATTTTGCCCCATCTATACCCTTGACAGTTTACTGATCAGTGGAAAGTAAGATTCATTATTTTATAGAATCTATTGGCAAAACTTGTTTAGTGTTTTTGTATGAGAAAATGCAAAAGAGTGTGAAAAGGTAAGAGATAATCAAGCAAGGAGCCTACTTACTTGCACCTTACCTGATGGCCTTCTTGAAAAGCTTAAAGAATGTCAATCACCCTTGGAGATGTGACTTACCCTACAAAAGATAGCACAATGAGAGTATTTGTCAAAGGTAGAAGAAGAGAAGAAAAAAGATGATAAAGAAATGATTCATGAGAAGTCAAAGAAAAATATTGCGTTGATGAATAAGATGGGGAGTTTATCATAAAGAATATTGAGAAAAGAAAAGAAGAAGAAATTCTTATTATTAACTGATATTCATTGACTGGTGACCAACAGCTCACATATGGATGATATGAAGTATTGGCTCAATGATTACAGATCATTGACCAACATTCGCTAATAAGGCTCAGCGGTCGCCAACCACTGATTTAGTATAAAGGAAAGTCTCTCTCAAAGACTAGGGCTCCGTTTGGCAGGGTGGTGGTCATGAACTTGGGGGGTTAAATTGTCATTCGTTAACGCCCACCTAAGGAACTTCATCCAATTTTATGTTCAAATGAATGATGTTTTAACTCATGCGTTTACGACCGCCCCCATGAATTTTGTAAATGATGAATTTAGATTTCTCTTGTCGGAACCAATGAATTTTGACTGTTTATACGTCAAAAATGGGTCCGGATACGGGAGAAAAAAAATCAGAAAGTTGGAGACATTTAAATTTTTTTTTGTTGGATGAGGAGAAATATGACATGAAACCTAATTGGTTTAATTAACTTTTGTAGATATGCCATGTAAATCTTGTTGAGATAGTTGTAACCAATTTTGATCTCGCCAATTCCATCTTCTTCTTTACTCATATCTTCTTCATAATCTCTGAAAGAAACGCTACCGACCTCTTCGGGGCGAAATAGCGCGACAATTGTTTTACTCAACTCTTGTAATTTTGTTTATTTTAATAATGTTTCCTTTATTACACCATAAGTGAACACAATTCGAGTAGATCAATAAGCTATTCTCTTAATGAAAACAATATGATAAGGAGTATGCTTTAATACTTTTTAGATGTTTATTCTTTTTTTTTCATATTTTGATATTTAAATATATACCTACTTGGGCCTGATTTTGTGGGCTCAGTAGATCACTTGATTTTGTAAGGGCATGGGCACAGTTTGAGTTGGCCCCGACCTGGGCCTAGTAGGAAAAACACTGAGGCCTAGGCCGCCTTATTTGCACGACTAATGTGGAGGGTCTATTTTTACAAGAGCGAGATTTATAAATTAGAAGCACGATTTCTAAATTGTGAATTTTTTTTGATCCTCTAGTTAATATTTTTTATATAGATATGTGCACTAAATATATTAATTTTTTATTGGTTGAATTTTTAATTAGTTTCCCTCACGTCCACAAAATAAGTTGCTATATGACTTCACTTATTTTGAAAATCTAATTCCAAAACTGCATTCATTGACTACGAGTTTCTCAAACTTCTTGCATGATTTGGACCCCTACTTGTTGAAATTCCCTGATCCACCCCCACCCCTAGCAGACTGCCAACCAACAAAGTCGCCCAATCAACAATTGCTTACCAAGGCAATCATAGATCGATGATCGAGTTGTAAGCTTAGTCTCAAAATATCTATTTCAAAGCAGAGAAGAAAATAAAATCGTTGCAAAACAAAACACGCCAAGTTCAGAAAAAGGGATGCAACTCATTCGTTAAGGGTTCGTTCGTTTCAACGATATTGATAGTAAAGTATTGGTTTTAAGAAAATGAAACTCAATTCCGATGTTCGTATCAACAATTGTAGAGTGGAATTGAGTTTCTGGTGGAAAGTCGTAGATATTCACACAAAACTAAAAGCTCGTTGATTCAATATCAATCTCCAGGTGCGGATGTTGAGATTGCCAACATCAGCTATTCAAAAGAAAAGTAATTTTTTCTGCTTGAATGTGATTTATTTTTACCAGACGTGATTTTTTCGCCCGAAAGCGACTTTTTTGCAGAGGAGCGATTTTCAGGCCATGACGTTATTTTTTCGCAAAGACGCGTTTTTTCGCCCGGACGTGATTTTTTCGCCCGGGCGCGATTTTTTTGAACAGACGCGATTTTTTTCGCTCGTGGACGTTTTTTTTCGTCTGGACACTATTTTTTCGTCCGGACCTGATTTTTCGCTCGGAGGCGATTTTTTCACCTGCACGCGATTATCTCTCCCGAGCGCGATTTTTTTGCACGAACACGATTTTTTTCAGCCCGCGGTGTTTTTTTCACCCGTGGTCATTTTTTTCTCCCAGAAGCGATTTTTTCGCTCGGACGCGATTTTTCGCCCGGGCGCGATTTTTTCGCACGGATGCGATTTTTTTGTCCGTGCGCGATTTTTTCGCGTTGATGCGATTTTTTCGCCCGTGGACGATTTTTTCGCACATAACTGATTTTTTCGCCCGGGCACGATTTTTTCGAGCGGGCGCGATTTTTTCGCCCGAATGCGACTTTTTCGTCCGGACGTGATTTTTTCTCCCAAACTCGATTTTTTCGCTCTGATGCGAAATTACGCGAATTTTTCGCCCCGAAGCAAAAATTTCGCGTCGGGGGGAAAAAATCGAGTCCGGGCGAAAAAGTCGCGCACGGGCGAAAAAATCGCGTTTGGACGAAAAAGACACGTCGGGCCGAAAAGGTCGCGTCTGTGCGAAAAAGTCACGTCCGGGCGAAAAAATCGCGCACGGGCGAAAAAAATGCACTCGGGCGAAAAAATCGTGCCCGGGCGGAAAAATTGTGCTCGGGCGAAAATATCACTTCCGTGCGAAAAAATCATCCACGGGCGAAAAAATCACGTTCGGGCAAAAAAATCGCTTCCGGGCGAAAAAAATCGCGCCTGAGATTAAAAGTCATGTCCGGGCAAAAAAGTAGTGTCGGAGCGAAAAATTTGAGTTTGGGCAGAAAAATCGGTTCGTGCGAAAAAATTATGTTTCGGCGAAAAAATCGCGTTCGGACGAAAAATTTCACGTTCGGGCCAAAAACTTTAAGCCTGAGCAAAAACATCGCATCATGACGAAAAAATCGCGTTCGGGCGATAAAATTGATGTCGGGCGAAAAATCCGCGTTTGTTATTTTTAATTGAGAGTATTGATCAATGTCAATTCCTTTGATTGAAAATCATTCTGCAAACGAACAATAAAAATTGATTAATATCAATTCCTATGATAAAAAGTCATCATGTGTCCGAACAAAAGAATTGGATTTAAACTCAATGTCATTTCCCATGAGTATTGATATTAGATTAAAAGTCAATACTTCAATATCAATGTTGTTGAAACGAACGAACCCTAAGAGACTTGATCTGGATTTTTTTTTGAAATGGAAGGTATTGATGCCTTCCTTATTGGCTAGGGGAAAAAGAAGTAATAAATATTCATTCATAAAGAAGAAAATACTCTCTCGACCATGTGGCTCTCTTAGGCTCTGTTTGGGGGGGACTAATTAAGGTCTGGTTCATGCGGTCGTAACCGCTTGACCGGTGAAAATAAGTTCCTCCAAACAGATCTTTATTCTTTCTCAGTTTTCCTCTTCTCTCTTTAAACAATGATTCACACTCTTCTCTGAAACACATCTAGAACTCACAATTCTCTAGTGATTATCTCTCAACTGAACACACAGAACTATTAGAAAAAAAAAGGAATTGATATTCGCAAACCACTTTTCGCTATCTGCAAACATTTGGTATTCGCTAACTACTGTTTTTCAAATTAGCTATCCACAAACATAATTGTTATCCGCAAACCACTGTTTTATAAATTAGCTATCCGCAAACCACTGATTTATAAATTAGCTATCCGCAAATATAATTGTTAGCCGCAATAATGATACCACATATACATAGATATTAATAAACTTCCCAAAACATCATCATAATGTAATTAATTTCAGTTTTTTTAAAGTCCATACGAACATAGTTAACATTCAAAATAAATCATGATTGTAGCATAATATGACATTGCTTCACACCGATGTTTTAACCTATAAAAATGAAGAAGATAATAATATTAATACGTTGAACTAAAACATATAGAATATGATTTAGGCTCCGTTTGGGAGAACTTATTTTCACCGGTCAAGCGGTCATGACCGCATGAATCGGGACTTATTTAAGTCCCAGTTCATCCGGTCATGACCGCTTGACCGGTGAAAATAAGTCCCCCCAAACGGAGCCTTAATATTAATATTAATAGTCCAAAATTTTGGCAAAACTAGACCTTTAAAGTTTCCTTGAAAATATTTAGCATCGTTTTTGGCATAATTTGTCACTGTATTTTATCAGTATTTTTGTCTGCATATGAAGAAAAATTAATATTGGTAGTTGTAACATGACCATTTGAAAAAAAAACTTTAAGTGAAATTGCATAAAAACTTATACATACTACTTTTCATTATCAATTATCCAATGTCAGTAATGTACTTGGTCCCGTTGCCGGCAGTGATCCTTGCAACCATTCCTTGTAATACACTCTCCAATTTTTCGCAACTTGTTCGTGATATGTACTCCATGAAGGAAAAATATGTCGCATCGGAGAACAAGCACTCAAGACTAGCCGAATGAAGTGATTGTTATTTACAAACTCAATGCAAATAAGTGTTGGAACCTCCGGCATTGATGAATGAAGTGGAAAATATGTCAAACTTTACGTCTTTTACAGTTGAACCATTGCTATATTGTAACATGAACAAATAACTAGTCCCATATATGATAGTGTCATTCATTTATCAAATGACGCAATAGTTTCTATGCACTATAGAGAGTCCAACAACTATAATCTCCGGTTGCTACCATATATATCATCGTACACATCACGCCGAGTTTCAAGCTCCCAATATAGATCCTTTCGTACTTGTTGCCAACCACCAATTACATTCAACGCATCACTAACTACTCTGAATCCACAATGATCGTCACCAGCAACGTCGTAGGCATTAATAATATGGGTAGACCAAAAGGGTGTAAATGATGCTGAATCTTTATAACAAAATTTGTGTTTTTGCGAACCGGCAACTTCATTCTTTATTTTTTTTATTTTCGTGACTTTCTCCTCCAATAATGCATATTCAAAATGAGAAGGGAGGCGTTTTGTAGACAAAATGTCTTCCTTAAATTTTTTGTAGCTTCCCTTTGGCCTACCTTTTAACTTAATCGGTACATTTGGCTTCATAGTTTGACTCAATGTTGGATATATAAATTCTCTTGGTTTCCTTTTGATTTCTTTTTTTTGTTGTGCATTTGAGTCATAGAATTTTTTGGCCACACTGTAAAAAGACGAAAAAAAACAAACCGGAAGTGGTTTAATTGGAACTTTATTATCCGAAAAAGGTATCTATTACAAAGGTATGATCTCCCTTATATAGAATGGAGGAGAGAAGAGAGAATACAAATAAGAGATGTGGGACTAAAAATGTACAGGACACAAGCGAACTATACAGACACAAACCGCACAAGCCGCGCGGTTAGACAGAAGGGCTAACCGCTCGGCAACTACCAGAGAGAGAGAGAGATCGCCATGGGAGACCGCTAGATTGCCCGGTCTCCAAGTCGCCAGAGACAAACCGCTAGACCGCTTGGACCTCAGACAGAAACACACAACAACCAAACCGCTGAAGGGTAACCTCAAAACCGTGCGGTCATCAACCCACCAAGCCAGACCACCAGACCGCCTGGTCACCAACTTCAACACTCCCCCTCAAGCTGGAGCATATATATCGATCATGCCCAGCTTGTCACAAATATGAAGAAACGAGGCAGATACTTGCTTGGTGAAGATGTCAGCCAGCTCTTTATCAGAAGTGACGAAGGGAGTGCAAATTTGTTCCTTCAAAATCTCTTCACGAATGAAATGACAGTCGACCTCAATGTGCTTGGTTATTTCATGGAAGAATGGATTTTTGGAGACGTATATGGCAGCCTTGTTGTCACAGAACATAGGTAGAGGATGGTTGTAGACCTCTTCTAAATCCAGCATGAGAGCCCGTAGCCATTTTAACTCACAAGTGATCGATGCCATACTCTGATACTCTGCTTCAGCACTGGACCTGGAAACAACAGACTGCTTCTTGCTCTTCCAGCTTACTAGATTTCCCCCAACAAAGGTGCAAAAACCGGAGGTAGACTTGCGATCCCCTTTGTCATCAGCATAACTCGCATCTGAGTATGCTTCAACCCGCAGATGACCATTCTTCTGAAAGAGTAATCCTTTCCCAGGCGCTGCTTTGACATACTCCAAGATCCGCAAGGCGGACTGTAGATGGCACTCCCTAGGTGCTTGCATGAATTGACTCACCTTGCCCACAGCATAGGAAATGTCGGGCCTGGTCACTGTGAGATATATGAGATTACCAACTAGACGCCTGTACCGCGTAGTATCTGAAAGAAGAGGTGAATCATCTGTCCAGGTTTTGTCTTCTCCAATTGCCATGGGGCATCGGGCAGGTTTGGCTCCAGTCAATCTTGCTTCTTTTAATAGATCAAGGGCATACTTACGCTAGGAGAGGACCAAGGAGTTGGGCTTTTGAGAGATTTTGATCCCCAAAAAGTACTTCGGAGAGCCCATATCTTTCATGACTACATGTTGACGAAGATGCCGCTTTGTCAAGGCTACCCCTTCCTGATCATCGCTAGTGAGAAGAATATCATCTACGTACACAACAAGAACCACCAGTCCCGAGGAGGTTTTGCGAATAAATAGCGAGTGATCGGCAGAGCTGCGCGCAAAACCAACGGCCACCACGATGCCGCTGAACCTGTCAAACCAAGCTTGAGGACTCTGCTTGAGGCCATAGATTGCCTTCTTCAGCCGTCATACTCGTGTCTCCCCCTGAGCAACGTACCCAGGAGGTTGCTTCATGTGGACAGCCTCCTGAAGATCACCATAAAGGAAGGCATTCTTTACATCCAGCTGAGAAATCGGCTAATCTCGATTGACCGCCACAGAGAGAAGGACTCGTATAGTGCTGAGACGAGCCACGGGAGAGAAAGTGTCAAAGTAATCAACCCCATAGGTCTGACTAAAGCCCTTAGCGACAAGGCGAGCCTTATAACGGTCCACCGTGCCGTCCGGGACAAATTTGACCACAAAGACCCAGCGACACCCAACAACATCAGTACCGAAGGGAGGAGGAACAAGATTCCAGGTACCCCGCTCCATGAGGGTCGCCATTTCCTCATCCATGGCCATCTTCCAGTGAGGAATACCAAGGGCCTACCGGTAGGAACGAGGTGTGACAGTGCCAGAGATAGCCAGCACAAAGGCCCTGCGAGAAGAGGTAAGATGATCATATGAAACAACAGCAGCAAGGGGTTGTAGGGTACACGTCTGCACCCCTTTGCGAAGAGCGACAGGAAGATCCAGGTCGGCGGGTCCCTTGGCATCCGAAGCATTCGTGGCAGAGAGAGCTGGCCCTGGAGGAGAGAGTGACGGCGGCGGAGATGAGTGAGACGGTGGCAGAGAAGTGGGAGAGAGAGGTAGAGGGAGAGAAGTGGATGGAGACGGTGTAGGGGTGGATATCGCAGTAGGATACGAGGGAACGAAGGGAATAGCAGGAGAATCAAAAGCTGGGGGAAGAGAAGCGGAGTCATCCGAGAAGTAGGAGGCATTCTCGAAGAAGGTAACGTCAGCGGACACGAACTGCTGACGAAGAACGGGGTTAAAGCAACAGTAGCCTTTCTGAGTGGTGGAGTACCCCAGAAAGACACATTTGGTGGAGTGAGGGGAGAGCTTATCACGGGTGGCAGAGGGGGCATGCACAAATGCAGTGCACCCAAAGATACGGAGAGGGAGAGGAAAAGGCTCCTTGCCCGGATACAGAATGGAGAATGGGGTTTTCCCATGGAGAACTGTGGTGGGAAGGCAATTGATGAGGTAGCAGGCAAGGAGAACATCATAGCACCAATATGAGCGAGGGGCATGCATCTGGGTCATCAATGTGCGAGCAACATCGAGGAGGTGACGGTTTTTGAGTTCCGCCACCCCATTTTGTTGGGAGGTATAAACACAGCTAGTCTGATGAATAATGTCATGTTGCACACAAAAAGAGGTAAAAGCATGACTCGGATATTCTTTAGCATTGTCGGAGCGAAAGATTTTAATACAAACACCAAACTGAGTTTTAATTAATTGATAAAAGTTCAGAGCGATCTCGTAAGAGATACACCCAAGTACATCTAGAAAAATCATCAATAAAGGTTACAAAATAAGAACTACCCCGACCAATGGTGAGGGTAGGAGCAGGTCCCCAGACATCGGAGTGGACAAGATCAAACGGATGAGTAGAGCCCTGACCTTGCTTCGGCGGGAAGGAGGAACGGTGATGCTTGCCGAGTTGACAAGCGTCGTAGTGGAGAGGAGTACTGGAGGGAGGGAGGTGGGGCAGAAGCTGATGTAGAAGCCATGGTGGAGGATGACCGAGGCGGAGATGCCACTAGAGAAGATCCGAATAAGAAGATGAGAAGGCGGACAAGGCGAAAACGTTGTCGAGGAAGTAGAGGCCGCCGCTCTCAGTCCCAGTAGCAATCGTCCGTTGGGAGCTCGGATCCTGAAAAGAACAAGAAGTCGGAGTAAACATCACAGAACACTGAAGCTGCTTGCATAAAGAGGTAACCGACAATAAATTGCACGGAAACTTGGGCACATATAGAGTGTCAGTTAGTCGAAGGGATGGAGTAACATGAACCACTCCCGACCCATGAACCGGGGAGGGAGAACCGTCTGCAACGAGGACCGGGGGCAACCGATCATGCTGTTCGAGTAAAGAGAAGCACTAAGGATTACCTGTCATGTGATTAGTTGCACCAGAGTCGATAAGCCTTTTACCTTGAGTCACCACGTGGGCACTACCTGAGGATGTGACCACGGAGGCAGACGGCTTGGAAGAGGAGGCGGAAGAGTCACCGGAGGGTCGAATATGGGGATGCTTCGTCCAGCAGCATTCGGAAGTATGTCTGGTGCGGCCACAGTGAGAGCTTAGGTAACGGGAAGAAGCACGTCCGCCGGACTGGTGACTGCGGCTACCAGAGCCACTCCGCTGAGTTTGATGAGCATAGTTGTCCGGTGGAGGAGGAGCGGGCAGAAGTGGGCGCTGAAGGAGAGAGGTGACAGCGGCGATGCGGGCAGCGGTGGCATCTAAGGTAGGAGATTCCGCCTCACCCAGAATTTGCTGGCGGATCATGTCATAAGTATCAGGAAGCAGAAGCAGATAACACACAACCAGAAGCTCCTGGAAGTTCTTGTGTTGTTGAGCCAAATCCGCAGAAAAGGGGTAATTCTGAAGAATCTCAGCCCCAAGAGCCTGAACCTGTTGGTAGGCAGCAGCAGGAGACAAGGTAGGACAGGCAAAGAGGTCCGCATACAACGTATAGATGCGGGACGTCTGAGCCCCCTTGGAGTACAGAGCGGCAAGATGAAGCCAAGCGGCCTTAACCGTCTCATCATGACGGATGACGGGAAGGCACTCATCGGATAGGCTATTAGCGAGCCAAGTACGCACAAGCGCGTCACTCGCATCCCAGTCATCAAAGAGAGGTGAAGTGGTAGGAGGAGGGTCATCAACGAGATGGTGGCGTTTGTGTTGCGAGCGTAGGAGAAAGGGGAAAGAGACGTTCCAATCCGGGTAGTTGGAGCCGACAAGCTTGGAAACTGTGTCAAGGTTCACGGAAGGGGTAGGTGGAAGAGGCAGAGCCGGATTGGCGACAGGGGTGGTGTCAGGAGTGGTGGCAGTAGAAGCATCAGAAAGAGCCATAGGAGCAAACAACGGGAAGCCGTGCGGTTAGGAAACAAGTCGTGCGGATAGGAAGAAGAACAGTTGCAGCGGTCACGATGGCAGACACCAGCGGCCAGAAAAGCCACGACCAAGCCGCAGACTCAAGCAGAGGGATAGAAGTCGAGCGGCTAGAAGACAGTTCGTTCGAACAGAAGCAAAGACCAAACAAAGCAACAGGACGCGACAATAGGTTGCGGCGACTTAGCACAGGTAACAAAGAGGTCGCGCGCACAGAGGACAACGACAAGGAGAGAAAGAAGCCGCACGGACATGGCACAAATGGGCGAATCAAGCCGCGCGGACAGGAAAGACGCACAGGATCAGGAGGAGAAGATCGATTCCTCTGATACCATGTAAAAAGACGAACAAAAACAAACCGAAAGTGGTTTAACTGAAACTTTATTATCCGAAAAAGATATATATTACAAAGGTATGACCTCCCTTATATAGAATGGAGAAGAGAATAGAGAATACAAATAAGAGATGTGAGACTAAAAATGTACAGGACACAAGCGGACTATACAGGCACAAACCGCACAAGCCGCGCGGTTAGACAAAAGGGCTAACCGCTCGGCAACTACTAGAGAGAGAGATCGACATGGAAGACCGCTAGATCGCCCGGTCTCCTAGTCGCCAGAGACAAACCGCTAGACCGCTTGGACCTCAGACAGCAACACACAGCAACCAAACCGCTGAAGGGTAACCTCAAAACCGCCCAGTCATCAACCCGCCAAGCCAGACCGCCAGACCGTTCAACACACACCTTCGAGCTCCATGTCTATATTGTTCTCCAAGTCCACCTCAAAATTCTCATTTAGGACTAACTGTTTCCAATGCCCGAGAAATAACCATAAAGGGAGTGGTTTGAAGTTATTAATATATGATAAAAGTTCATGTGCGCATGACAACCCCATTGTATACTTTTTATAGTATGAGCACTCGTGTACTAACTTAAACTACCCCCCTCTTTTAACTAAATCTTCTTCTTCTTTAATTAATGTCAAGGCTTGTATAGAAATCTTTCCCACTAAATCTGTATACAAGGAACTTGTGAAATCTTTGCTAACTTTGATACAACTCTCGCCAAACGAACGTTTAATTTCTGTATGTTGGAGCTTCAACATTTGATCGAAAGTGTTCCATATAGTTACCAATTGAAACCTCTAAGAATTTTTTCAATTGGCTATGTCCCCCCTCCACAAGATTTGTACATGAGTTACCCAAGTGGAAGTACTTATCAATTCATGCAGAAATAAAATGATCTTTATAGGGCTCTAACCAAGTGGTAGTAACATAACCCAGTACATCAGAGTATAAAGATGAAAACTCAATAATCAAATTATTATAAGCAACATTGAAATCACTTTCCATACCAACTTCAATCAGCCTTTGACACACCTTCATGAAACGTTCAAAATCCTTGCCACTACTGAACATCTTCTTACAATTAGCTAGAATGTTTCTATTAATGTGCACACGACATAAAATATTCTTCGTGTGTGGAAATACATTGACAATAGCATTCATCAAAGCAATCTCTCTATCTGTAATTATAACTGATGGCAAACATTCGGGATCAAAAAGGGACTTAAAACATTGCAAAGCCCATTCATAACTTGACTGAGTTTCATCAGACAAAAAGGTAAAACATGAAAAAAATGACTTGGTGGTTGATGTCATTCCAACTATGCATAGTAACAGCATTCGATATTTGTTGGTCTTATACGTGCAATCAAGTTGAAAAACTGATGGAAACATATTTGTTAACTTAATCGAAATCGGATGTGCAAAAAATAAACTATGTAGTTTCTTTGAATTTTCTTGGACTTTATTGAAACTAACATAGTATGCGTTGTCTATGCGATTGTATAGAAACTGTATCGGAGTACGACCCTCTAATTTTTTTTTCAGTAGCTTTGCTCTTGCATTGTAAATTGTTCGGATAACTGTAACATTTCCAATGTTTTTTGATTTCACAGTGGATAGTATTTTCCGTGGTTTCACACCTGCACCATACATTTGCTCGACTAATTTTTCCTCCTCAACGTCTAATCTACCGGCGTATGCATGTGCTTCTAAATGTAATTTATCATGGTTGTGCACACCACACAGTACCTGAAGCTTCCATTCTTCTACATTTGCTTCCTTTTGTCTCTTAAGCGAAAATAAACATCCACAACGTTTGGACGTTGTTCTACGTAGCCCCTTCTTTACCCAACCCTTTCTGTTTTGATTTTTCCGGTAGTGGCCACTTCTGTCACAACCTAAGAACACACGCGGTTTTAACCGCCCATCAATCTTATCTGATCCCTTTATAGTTACAACATAGTCAATGTTTTTTCTAACCTAACGAGCCCAATCAACAAGTTCTTCCTTAGACTGAAACATAATGTCGGTTTCAAAATGTGAGCTGACATCTATTTCAAATTTTTGAACTTGTTCGACATTTTGAATATTTGGGTCTACATGTCCAACAAAAAAAGGAAGGACTATTAACTAACAATACAAACAACATTATTTAAAAATGGATACTAGTTGTATACTTCATACCATACAAAATCAAGGAAGATTGTTTCTGGTCCATCGACATCTCAGACATGATCCAACTGCACGATATTCAGACATGCATCATTATAATCTATTTGATGTCATTGTCTAGTGTTGACATCAAATTTAAACAAAGAGGGCGACACACTGTAGAAAATGATAGACATGAAAATCATACGACACAAATAAATAGATTGATTGAGACAAACATAAAAGAAAGATGGAAGTAATGAAATATGCTGATCAATATTCTTTTTATTAGAAGTAAAAGCAACACTCCTGAAAAAAATATATGAGTAAGAAGCCAACAAATAAAACCAGCCACTAAAAACAATAACAATTTCTCAATGCCTGAAGTGATTATCAAAAAACAGTAAGCAATAAATAAAGAATAAATAAATAAAAAGGATCAACAAGTATGCCATATATAACAATGCAAGTGACACCTAAATTTCAATGAACATGTCCTACAATATATGGTAGCCCCACGATTGCAGGTAGTTAAATTCCAGTATAAAAACACTTCTCTACTATATACACTTCAGCATTGGAAAAACACTCATCTAACGTCTTAGGCTGCAACAATAGAAACAATAAAGAAGGAAAAGTAAATTATTCTTCATTAATATTAGTAGTTGTAACATGACCATTTGAAAAAAAACTTTAAGTGAAATTGCATAAAAAACTTATACATACCACTTTTCATTATCAATTATCCAATGTCAGTAACGTACTTGGTCCCGTTGCCGGCAGTAGTCCTTGCAACCGTTCGTTGTAATGCACTCTCCAATTTTTCGCAACTTGTTCGTGATATGTACTCCATGAAGGAAAAATATGTGGCATCGGAGAGCAAGCACTCAAGACTAGCCGAATGAAGTGATTGTTATTTACAAACCCAATGCAAATAAGTGTTGGAACCTCCGACATTGATGAATGAAGTGGAAAATATGTCAAACTTTGCGTCTTTGACAGTTGAACCATTGCTACATTGTAACATGAACAAATTACTAGTCCCATATCTGATAGTGTCATCCATTTATCAAATGACGCAATAGTTTCTATGCACTATAGAGAGTCCAACAATTCTAATCTCCGGTTGCTACCATATATATCATCGTACACATCACGCCGAGTTTCAAGCTCTCAATATAGATCCTTTCGTACTTGTTGTCAACCACCAACTACATTTAACGCATCACTAACTACTCTGAAGCCACAATGACCGTCACCAGCAACGTCGTATGCATCAACAATATGGGTAGACCAAAAGGGTGTAAAATGATGCCGAATCTTTATAACAAAATTTGTGTTTTTGCGAACCGACAACTTCATTCTTTGTTTTTTTTATTTCCGTGACTTTCTCCTCCAATAATGCATATTCAAAATGAGAAGGGAGACGTTTTGTAGACAAAATGTCTTCCTTAAATTTTTTGTAGCTTCCCTTTGACCTACCTTTTAACTTAATCGGTATATTTGGCTCCATAGTTTGACTCAATGTTGGATCTATAATTTCTCTTAGTTTCCTTTTGATTTCTTTTTTTTTTGTTGTGCAGTTGAGTCATAGAATTTTTTGGCCACCCTTCAAGCTCCATGTTTATATTGTTCTCCAAGCCCACCTCAAAATTCTCATTTAGTACTAACTGTTTCAATGCCCGTGAAATAGCCATAAAGGGAGTGCTTTGAAGTTATTAATATATGAGAAAAGTTCATGTGTACATGGCAACCCCATTGTATACCTTTTATAGTGTGAGCACTCGTGTACTAACTTGAACGCCCCCCCCCCCCTCTTTTAACTAAATCTTCTTCTTTAATTAATTTCAAGGCTTGTATAGAAATCTTTCTCACTAAATCTGTATACAAAAAACTTGTGAAATCTTTGCTAACTTTGATACAACTCTCGCCAAACGACCGTTTAATTTTTGTATGTTGAAGCTTCAACATTTGATCGAAAGTGTTCCATATAGTTGTCAAATTACCAATTGAAACCTTTAAGAATTTTTTTCAATTGACTATGTCCCCCCTCCACAAGATTTGTACATGAGTTGCCCAAGTGGAAGTACTTATCAATCCATGCAGAAATAAAACGATCTTTATAGGGCTCTAACCAAGTGGTAGTAACATTACCCAGTACATCATAGTATAAAGATGAAAACTCAATAATCAAATTATTATAAGCAACACTGAAATCACTTTCCATACCAACTTCAATCAGCCTTTGTCACACCTTCATGAAACGTTCGAAATCCTTGCCACTACTGAACATCTTCTTACAATTAGCTAGAATGTTTCTATTAATGTGCACAAGACATAAAATATTCTTCATGTGTGGAAATACATTGGCAATAGCATTCATCAAAGCAATCTCTCTATCTGTAATTATAACTGATGGCAAACATTCGGGCTCAAAAAGGGACTTAAAACATTGCAAAGCCCATTCATAACTTGACTGAGTTTCATCAGACAAAAAGATAAAACATTAAAAAAATGACTTGGTGGTTGATGTCATTCCAACTATGCATAGTAATGGTATTCGATATCTGTTGGTCTTATAAGTGCAATCAAGTTGAAAAACTGATGGAAACATATTTGTTAGCTTAATCGAAATCAGATGTGCAAAAAATAAACTATGTAGTTTCTTTGAATTTTCTTGGACTTTATTGAAACTAACATAGCTTGTGTTGTCTATGCACTTGTATAGAAACTGTATCGGAATACGACCCTCTAAATTTTTTCAGTAGCTTTGCTATTGCATTGTAAATTGTTCAGATAACTGTAACATTTCCAATGTTTTTTGATTTCACGGTGGATAGTATTTTCCGTGGTTTCACACCTGCAGCATACATTTGTTCGACTAATTTTTCCTCAACTTCTAATCTACCGGCGTATGCATGCGCTTCTAAATGTACTTTATCATGGTTGTGCACACCACACAGTACCTAAAGCTTCCATTCTTCTACATTTGCTTCCTTTTGTGCCTTAAGCGAAAATAAACATCCACAACGTTTGGACGTTGTTCTACGGAGCCCCTTCTTTACCCAACCCTTTCTGTTTTGATTTTTCCGGTAGTGGCCACTTCTGTCACAACCTAAGAACACACGCGGTTTTAACCGCCCAGCAATCTTATACAATCCCTTTATAATTACAACATAGTCAATGTTTTTTTCAACCTGACGAGCGCAATCAACAATTTCTTCCTTAGACCGAAACATAATGTCGGTTTCAAAATGTGAGCTGACATCTATTTCAAATTTTTGAACTTGTTCGACATTTTGAATATTTGGGTCTACATGTACAACAAAAAAAGGAATGACTATTAACTAACAATACAAACAACATTATTTAAAAATGCATACTAGTTGTATACTTCATACCATACACAATCAAGAAAGACTGTTTCTGGTCCATCGACATCTCAGACATGATCCAACTGCACGATATTCAGACATGCATCATTATAATCTATTTGATGTCATTGTCTAGTGTTGGCATCAAATTTAAACAAAGAGGGCGACACACTGTAGAAAATGATAGACATGAAAATCATACGGCACAAATAAATAGATTGATTGAGACAAACATAAAAGAAAGATGGAAGTAATGAAATATGCTGATCAATATTCTTTTTATTAGAAGTAAAAGCAACACTCCTGAAAAAAAATATATGAGTAAGAAGCCAACAAATAAAACCAGCCACTAAAAATAATAACAATTTCTCAATGCCTGAAGTGATTATCAAAAAATAGTAAACAACAAATAAAGAATAAATAAATAAAAAGGATCAACAAGTATGCCATATATAACAATGCAAGTGACACCTAAATTTCAATGAACATGCCCTACAATATATGGTAGCCCCACGATTGCAGGTAGTTAAATTCCAGTATAGAAAAACACTTCTCTACTAGATACACTTCAGCATTGGAAAAACACTCATCTAACGACTTAGGCTGCAACAATAGAAACAGTAAAGAAGGAAAAGTAAATTATTCTTCATTATCGCAGACTTGACATCACAAAAAAGGAAGACAGACCACTATGCGACCAGTAACAGTCTAATATGGGTAATAACATTTATGAGAAGTTACTCAAACTGCAGTGGAAACAACAACAAATGAACAAAAAGGTTCTCACAAAAATGTCAATGAAGAAGGCGAACAAAAAACTTTATGTGATTTGAAAACAAACTCGAAAATTTTTGAAAGAACTGAATAACTGAACAAAAGTACAAAAAACAAGTAAAAACAAGTAATAAGAACTGAAGAACCTGAAATCTGTAAATAAAAAGACCTAGAAGTAGAGAATGAAGGAGGAGGAGAAGTAGAAGTGCGAACCTTTGCCGTTGAGCCTGGGGTGCGGCGGAGAAGGAGCGATCGCGGGGCGGCGGAAGCAGGAGCGATCGCGGGGCGGCGGAAGCAGGAGCGATCGCGGGGAGGCGGAAGCAGGAGCGATCGCGGGGCGGCGGAGAAGGACCGATCGTGGGGCGGCGGAAGCAGGAGCGCTGAGCGTGGGGTGCGGCGGAGGATTTGGCGTGGGTTGCGGTGGAAGAACTCCTGTTTGCGGATAAAAAAACCAAAAACCCTAAAAAAGAGTTAACCTGGTTTGCAGATAGCGATTTGAGGTTTGCGAATATCAATTCTCAAAAAAATCACTCAACCAAACACTAACATTCACATGTTGTAAAGAGTTACAAATCTCTTCGTTCAAAAGAGCCGTGCAATGGTTGAAATCCCTTGCAGAAAATATTTGCCTACTTGGAGCCTACAATGGAAAAGGCTCATGGCTTTGGAAATGTAGTGTTAGCCCACTCTATAGAAGAGATGAGTGCCCAAAATTTTGGGAAACCTCTATGAAACACTGTCATCTGGATGTTTGCAATAAAACATTGGATCATTACTTTCATGTTCTTTGCTTTTATTATTGTTCATCTATTTTCTTTCAAGTATGTAAATATTGTATTATGCATATAAGGAGGAATATCCAAATAATTAATCAGAACGACCTAACTTTTTGTTAGCCTATCCTCAATTGGTCTAGATGAGCACGGATGTTACACTGTATATGCTACTCAATGATTCAACTTTTGCTTTTCAATGAATATTTTAGGGCATCAAAATCATGAAGAAAATTTTGAATTAATTTCAAAACGGTATTAAAATAGAGTGGACGTGCATTGAATCCCCTCATGCCAAAGAGTGAATAAAACTCGCCCCATGAAGAATTCAGCTATACTTAATACAAAATGTATGGCAACAAGAGGGATATTGGCTTCCTTTGGCACAGCGGTGACGGCCGTAAACGCATGGGTTAAAACATCATTCGTTAAGGATCACCTAACAAATATCATCCGGTTGAACATAAAAGTTGATGAAATATCTTAAGCAAGCGTTAACAAATGACAATTTAACCCCCTATGTTCATGACTGCCACCATTATGCCAAACGGAGCCATTATCACATGAAAACATGAGAATTGTCTACCCAACTGTTTGACACGGTGGTGGCAGTCATGAATATAGAGATGAAATTATCATTCGTTAACACCCACCTAAAAAACTTCATCGACTTTTATGTTCTAACGGATGATGTTTGTTAAATAATCTTTAATGAATGACGATTTAACCCATGTGTTTACGACCGGCGCAACCATGGGAAAAACGGAGCCTAAATTTCACCTTTTCAAGTTCACAGCCACTAACAGCTAAAGCAAACAAGCTTGATATACTGCATTTTAGCCTAAAATGTTATCTTGGGAAAACAATGTTCCTAGCCACATCAATCCAAATGAAACTCAATGTTTTTCATAACTACATTCACAACCACCACCACTCTAGTAGAGTGCTTTGCAGTAATTGAGAAACATGTGTGCAGTTATGATAGCATCAACTTTTTTGACTCGTTCCATTTTCTGAGATGTGAGTATTCATGACCACTAACATTTTAGCCTAAACTGTTTTTAATAGTATTCTGACACATTCAAACAATATTTTGCATTTTCGTAACCACACTCGCAATCGCCACCAAATTAAAACCGCTCTCTCAAACAGAACCTTTGTATCCAACCAAAGAAGGTAAAATATTCTACAAAACAACAATGGCAAAGGTGGAGTAGCACAGCTACAGATAGTAATTTCTCAAACCAAGTAATAAAATATAAAGCAAAGAGCACTCAACCAAAACCTAATAGATCATTCAAAAGAGCTTGTTCTACAAGATATGATAATCTTAGCCAAAAAGAACAAAGGTGGCTGAATTGGTGAGCTCTATCAACACTGAGAAAAAGAAACATAACACAAATAAAAAGCATAAACAAACCACAGCAAAATTAACAAATATTATGATGCAAATATAGCAGGCCAAGTAAACATAGCTAGTTGATCTCCGGATTACTGCCTCCATGACGAAAAAAATTTAGATGCTACTCGCACCTTGTTTTAGGTGGGGGATTAAATACAGCCGTATGATCCGATATCCAACGGTTGAGGTGTTTCCGCAGAATACTGCAGTATGTCAATATTGTCAGTATTTCGATCAAACCATTATTTTTACAAGTACCAACGATTTGAAGTGCGTCCCCACCTTGATTTTAGGTGGGAGTAACACACCTAAAATTTTTTTCCTCCAAGACAAAGGAGATGAGCAGTCCACCCAAAAACAACTCTTCTTACATATTTTTATGTAGATGTGAAAGCTGATTAACAATTTCAAAAACAATCCAATTTATATTGAATTTTGTACTTCAGTAGATCTTCAAATCAATGCTTCCATGACAGAAAATAGTAGTCTTCTGATTAAAATGAATCCTCCTAACCAAATTTTACAATAGTATGAAATCATAAGCAATGACTTTTAACAGTTAACCCAACAGTTCGATGGCAAGCAGATCACTAATGCAGATAGATAATTCAGTTTCCACAAAACATTCAATCAAAGATTCATATCTCAGAAAGCTTAAGATTTTATGCCAATTAGCGGCTGATAAGTGGCCATTCCAATAAACAGTCAGTGTTCACGAGAAAACACACCAAAATTGACAACTACAAGTAGACACTATACTAATAAGCATAGACTATCATGTTGCCCCCTGTTTGATGAAGCATGGCATCAATTTCATCTCCGTCCTCCATTTCCAACTAAGATCATAAATCGAAGTAAAGTGATTAGATCAACTCGGTCAATAAGGTAAGGGTGAAGTATTACTTCTTTGATTACCTCATCAGGAGTCTGCTCGCCACGGAGCCTACGACCATCAAACAAGAATGCAATAGAATTGAAATCAACAGACTGCCGATCACAGTAGGCATTCATGAGTTTTTTCAGCTGAGTGCTGCGCTTGATCCTGAAGAACACCTCGTTCCCATCCTACTTGACATGAATTAGCATTGCACCAACCAAACAAAACAAAAATCAGGAATATAAATAAACAAGGGTAATAAAGCTGTCAGCACGATGATCTGTTTGGCATGGCGCTGGCAGTCATGTCATGTACATGGCATCGTTCGTGAATGCCCAACCTCAGCTAAGTAAATTCATCCACTTTAATGTTCAAAATTAAGTTTTTTTTCATGGCGGCGCTCATAACCATGCCAAACATATTTTATGACCGTCATTTTTGTCCAAAGTCACCGGAGCAAAAAAGCCAAATAGCATAATTCTTTTCTCTAGCATAAAGAAAACATCAAAATAAAAAAGGCATGTTTGAAGTTTACATCCAAACCAGCAGAAAAAGACACGTTGGAAGCTAAGACAAACTTGGTTGCTGTAGATGGAAAATATTTTTTAATGGTAAAATTATACAAGATCTATCATTTGTATCCACAAATACTCTGTTTAAAAAACTAAGATATGCAAACTTAACGCCAAGCTAATAAAAAAGTAAGGAATAAAAACCAAATACTTTATTTTTTACATGAATCTTGGCGAGACACTTTAGAAAAGAAGGATTTTATGTTGGGCATGGCAAAGACAGTATATGGAGCTTAAAATTAGCAGTGCAAGAAGGACGGATGATTCGTTATTAAGTTGGGTTGTCAAGATACTTCCCGCAGTTAGTGCTTTAAATATCTTGGATAGTTCGAAAAGATGACAGTGTTGATAAAGATGTGATACATAGAATCCAAGCAGGTTGGTTGAGGTGAAGAGGCGCATTAGAGATCTTATGTGATCGTAAAGTACCATTAAAAATTGAAGGCAAGACTTACTGTGTTGCAATTAGACCAACGATGCTCTATGACTCAAAGTGTTGAGGACCAATAGAGGCACCTATTAGGCATTGGAGAGAGGAGGGAAAGACCAATAAAGACTTGGAAATACATGTACTTACACAATAGTGAAATTATGACTAAAGATAGGGCACAATGGCGACACAGGATCCATATAGCCCGCCCCACTATAGTGGGATAAAGACTTGAGTTTTGTTGTTGTATATTTTATACTTCATTCCCCAGGCATTTATACTTTTGATAATTTTATTTGTTATTTTATTTTATTTTACGGCAATTATCTTATTTATATTTTCTTTTTACCCAGTTTATTTGCTTTTTTAGGTAAATTTATATAGACAACTACTAGATCACATTTTCTTTTTACCTAGTTTATTTAATTTTTTAACTAAGATCACAAGTGCGCAGTATTTGGCCAACGATGGCAGCACCAAACTAGCCAATATGTCCATTGCTTAGCAGCTAGTGCTTAAAACCATCAACGGAAGCACCAAACTAGCCAATATGTCCTTCGTTCATATTTATTTAATTTCTTTTAATATATATTTAAAAAAACTCTTGTAAAAATGATAGCAAATAAGGGCTTAGAAAGAGGAGCATCAATGTTTACCCCAACGAGGGGAGTTCTGATACGGGCTAGACGTATCAAGATCTAAAATGAAGAATGCAAACTTATATTGCAAGGAATAAAAGATACAACCGGGAGCCAAATTCTTGCCAAGTACCAAGAGGTTGGGTCATAAAGAGGGGCTCAATACTACACTCCAAAGATGAGGTCTCACTACCTAAGAGACTCCTTATAATATAGGTCCCACTACAGGATAAGACAATGCATGAAAAAATACATTAAATTCACATGCGCATCAATACATTTGTCCTGAAAAGTGTCCTTTTCCTCAAAGGTCGAACCGGGAAGGGTCCCCAAGACACGTCAGCTATACTTGGGTGGCTTCTTTGGTGGGTGGATCAAATGAAACCATCAGGAGCATAGAGATTTTGCGGCGAGCATAGAGACCGAAATGGGTGTAGAACTCGACATGGGAGACTGCCCAAGTGGGGAAGCAATGTCATGCGGGCAAAATATCTCATACCCATGGTCGAATGAGATGCACGCCAGTTGGTCCAGATCCTCGGTAAGAGGTCGGATGATATGAAGACGGGTGAAAGAAACTCATCCAGATCCTGAACGAGGCTTGTGAGGCCGGAAATTAGGTCGATGAGCAGGTAGGCAGTGATGATTTGGAAGAAAACCCGAAGGAAAGTCTAATCGAAGTGGGGGAGTAACAAGATGTGAGGTTGGGTAACAGTGGGCTCGAGGGATGTAGGAAAAGAGGAGTCGGAAGATTAAAGAGCTGACAAGGAGGGGATCTTTAAGAAACGGAGGGAAGCAGAAAAGGCATGTGGCTCCGAGAGAAAGGCTGGTGAGCCGCAAGGTAGAGCCCATGTCATGAACTTATCGAAAGGCGAACAGATTAAAGGGCAACCGATGCAAATTGGAAGGGGTTTTTTTATGGGGGGGGGGGGGTGTCGCGGTGGGACAAAGGGGGTATTGGGAAAGGATGAAGCAACAATGTTTTAATGGTCAAAGATCCACTGAGGGGTGGTGGTGAGATGGAGGGAGACTCGACATGAAGTAGAGAGGAGGGCATGGCTGTAAGAGGGCATGTGAAAGAAGTCGTTGACGACAATGAGATCATACAAAGCAGCGTCAATTCCATTGCGTCGAGCATGCAAAAAGTCCGGAAGGAGAGCCGTAGTGGAAAGGGGGTGAGAGCTGACAGAAAGTAATAGGAGGAGGCTTTGGAGGGTCGTCAGAATGCGCCGAACGACTCACTGGAATAATTGGAATCAGCAGATTCACGGAACTCAGATAAAGTCGCTAGGAGCAGGAGAGTGTCGGGCTCTACAATCAGGGGTGGTTGCATATAGTTGTAAGGGAGGGCGGATGGCGGTATTAGGAAATGAGCATGTCGAGCATCAACTAATATTCTTTGCTTGATCGGGGCTGTGGTTGCTAAGATAAGCCGCAGAAACGAGTCAAGCTCACCGATGCTAGAGCAGTCGAAGCGAGACGTGCAAGACGAGCTGCACAGGACCCGTCGAGAGTGGGATCGATTGCTACCGGCATGTGCGTGGACAACGACGTGCAAGGCTCGCATTGGAAACTGATGGAGCTGGTTGGCGCGTGTGGGAGGCAAAAAACGATCGACTGAGGAGGCCGATCCAATTAGTGTTTTGTCAAAAACCCTAAATGAGTTGTAGGTCATACCAATTGATGCAGGCTAGCCATATAAGAATGCAAACTTGCATTGCATGAAAAAAAGATACATTCGGGAGACAAGCTCCCGCCAAGCACCCGGAGGCTGGGTCATCCAAAGCACTCCTCCCTTCAAAGAGAGACTCGATACTACAATCCAAAGATGAGATCTCACTACCTAATGGGCTGCTTATATAGATGGAGGCATCACTACAGGACAAGACACTATATGACGAAATACATTAAAGACACGTGTATCAGTTTCCTTTTATATATAGGCTCAATTTAAGAATGAGGTAGCAGTTGGAGATGGTGCAATAACAAATTGATATTTAAAATAAAGGTGGGAAACTTGTAGTTGTAAATAGAGAAAACAATTTAAAAAAATTCAGTTTACAGTGTTCAGCACAGAGAATATAAATTGTTTAGTAAAACATCGGTAGGGTGGCTGTTTAACTCTATACGACAAGAATAGTCACATGCAGAGTTCTTCATAAAGAGTAAGAGTCAAAGCTTTAAGAAATCTATCATGTTGTCTGTAAAATAATTTTTTATAGCAGGCAGTAAGAGATTACATCTCAAAGAATTTGAACAACATGATAAAGCCAGATCTCAAAAACTCCAATGAGAAACATTACAGATTCTTGAAAAAAACAGAAAACTCAAGCAAGAGCTATAGGAGACCACCAGATTCTCAATGCAATGCTTAAATAGTCGACACTTCAAATGAAATACATTTCAATGAAGAAAACATTATTAATTTCATTAAAAAATTGATTAACCCAAAAATGAAATTGCTATCTTTTCACTCTGCACAAGACTCCACATTGCAAGCAAAAATCAGTCATGCTCTTGTTCTAGCTCAGAAAAGGGAAGTAATTTCAACTTAACTTCTTCCAAATGGAAGCCTCAAAAACTAACATGTTCCCCGGCCAAGGTAGGGTCCCAAATTATGAACGGTTCACAGTTACTATAACATGGTGCTTATTTGGCTAGGAATCAAATGATTTAACCATCAGAACGCTATATACGAAGATTTCTAGAGAAATGTACTGGATAACCATTGGATTCCTTTGAAGAAAAAAAAATGCTAGGATTTATGCATCCATAGAGTTACTACATCCATGGAATCACAAAAAACATGAAGAGGAGGATGGATGTGCGAAAGAAGAAAGCTCACGATGAAAGCAATTAGAACTAATTAACATTTGAACACGTAGCATAGTGGTTAAACGTGCCCGGGACAATATGGCTGTGATTACGCCTAAAATGGGTTTTTTTGGGATCCGCAATTGGCGACGTTTTTTTTTGAAACAGCATTAGAGAAAAATAAATAGAATGCCGATATTACTAGAATGCCGATATTACTAGAATGCCGATATTACTAGAATGCCGATATTACTAGAATGCCGATATTACTAGAATGCCGATATTACTAGAATGCCGATATTACTAGAATGCCGATATTACTAGAATGCCGATATTACTAGAATGCCGATATTACTAGAATGCCGATATTACTAGAATGCCGATATTACTAGAATGCCGATATTACTAGAATGCCGATATTACTAGAATGCCGATATTTCTGCTTTCGCCTAAAATGGGGTTATTGCTATCAATTCATGTCTTTTGATCACTAGAATGCCGATATTACTTATCAAAGAATGATAGATTACGTATTTAAAGATAAAGGATAAAAATTTTAAGGTTTACGTGGACGACTTGCTCATCATAATTCAAAAGCTATAGAACATATTTGGGATCTTGCAAAAACATTCACAACTTTTAAGAAATACAAGATGATGCTCAATCCAGTAAAATGAGTGTAAAGTGCAAGCAAAGGAAAATTTTTGGGATATCTATAAACACCCCACGGCCTCGAACCCATTCCCGACATGCAAAGGTGATTTTAAATATAACACCTCCTCAAACTCCAAAGGAAATTTTGTCTCAATCGCTTTATCTCCCAAGCATGTGATAAGCATGTTTGAATGGACTAAAGAGTGTGACAACTTTTGAAAAACTCAAGAAACAATTAACATTCGCCCATCTCTTACAAAGTGCTCGAGATGGATAAGATTTGTTAGTATATCTTGGAATTAGTCTTGAGCCATAAGCATCGTTTTAGTTAGGAAGAAGGGAAGAAGCAATTTCCAATCTATTACGTAAGCAAAATGTTGAAGGACGTAGAAACCAATACAATACTCGAGAACCTGGCCCTTCGATCACGCGGTAAGAAGACTTCGTCCATACTTCAAGGGGCATTCAATTTAAGTTGTGATTGGTCGCCCTCTTAGAGCTATTCTAGAAATACCTAAACACTCCAAAAGGTTGGCATAATGGGATATTGAATTCGAAGAACTCAATCTCTTACGTACCATAAATCACAATCAAAGCTCAAGTCATCGACGATTTTCACACAAACTTCGTCGAAGAAATTTCTACCAAATGGGAAATAGAAACACCTTTGACTAGGATAATGTTTGTAAATAATAGTAGAAATTTGGCAAAAGTTAGAGTGATCCTAATACAACCAAAGGCGTCTGAATCGAACAGGAACAAGGCGGTAAAATTATGTTTCTCAATCACCAACAATCAAGGATAGTATGAAGCATTAATTGCTTGAACGGAGTTGGCAAGGGAATTAGGAGTGGATGCCATAAAATACGAACAACTTCGTTGGTAATGGCATCACAGGACAAAGGAATTTTTGAAACAAGAGACCCTACTCTCAAACAATATTTGACAATAGCTCAAAGAGAGATTGGAAATTTCACAACTTGTGATACTCAACACACCCCCAAGCTGAGAATGCAAAAGCCAATGAAATAGTCAAGTTTGGGCTCCCATTAGGAAGAACCGTAACCGAACTCTTTCATCCTGCAATTGAGGAAGGATAAGTCATGGCGATTGATCGCCACCCTTCATGGATGTATCCCTTTATCCACTGTCCACAGGAAAATACCATTATACAATCACAGATAAACAAAGGTTCGCTATTTCCTTCTTTTTTGAGTTTTGTATCGAAGAATGTTCTTATCATCTTTGGCAAGATGTGTATCGTAAGAAGAGATTCTTATCATTTTTCAAGAAATTCATTCCGAAGAATGTGAAAGTCACACAGAAGTATGAATTTTTGAGAATTTCTCATGCAAGGATACTTTTGGCAGTGTAATATAAGTTAGATAATTTTGTCCACAAGGTAAAGTTTTTTTGCAACTTTTTTGATCTTGGTTCTTGTTTACAATCTGTTGCAACACGAGGTTGTATCTTCATTTTATTTCTATCTATTGCAGTTTTATTTGTGTTGTGCACATCTTTATTTTTTGTGCACATTGCAATCGTATATTGATTTTGTATCGCGCATGTTTTTGTCAAATGCGTTCATGTTGCTTAGTAGTGTTACTGACTAATAAGACCATGAATGTAAATGTTCGTCAAATTAAGAGTACTATAAATTTATGGGAGTACGGGAGTTGACATAAAAATTAAAATATTATAATTATTAAGAAAAAATAACACCATACTGAAATTATATTTAAAATTGTATTTAATTTCAAATTTGTTTTATTTAGTGGGGGAATACCTAAAATAGTCTCAATAAAGACATATTGGAGTTGTCTTGAAAAACAAGAGCAACAATTAACCTCTTTAGCTATTCTATACTTTCATTAAACTTATTCTAAAATCTAAACTTAGGTTGTTATCAAATCCTTAAACCTCCTCTATTAAGGCTTCATTTGGTACGGCGGTGACGTTTGCTTCTGGCGGGTCGAAATGGAGTTGGAACCGGAGGGGGTTGGAAAAGCGGCGTTTGAGGGGCTTTTTCTTCTTGCGGCGGGTGCAAACGGAGCAAACGCCGTCGGCGCCCCGTTTGTTTACCCGCCGTCCGGCATCGTTTTCTCCAAACACCCGGCAAAAACGCCGAAACAAACGAAGTCTAAACCCAGCGCACCCCCTCCCTTTTACGGTAGCTAGAGAAATATTGATAACAGAGAACCTCTTTGTTCTCGATCTCACAGCAGCAACTCGCACCTAGTCTCACAGCCGCTCCCCTTCCAAGGCCTAGACGGTCGCGCCGATCATACCAAACGCTGGTCGACCACCCCTAGAGCTTCAACGACCTCTCTTATAACGTCCCCTGACAGAACTAGTGAACCTCCACGTTTTCCCTCCTTTCAGTCATTCGTTTCCTCTATTTCAGAACTCACTGCCATAGTACCAACTAGATCCAGGAGACCACGTCTGTTTATCGTCGCCCTTCTTATTGTCCTCTAGGTTGTCATTGATTGCTACCATCCTCCTCAATCGCCTCCCAACCAATTGAACCGCCTCCAGGCTCCATCCCGTTCCCCAACAGGTTTTCGAAATTTTTCATACATGTGAGCTTATGGTATTCCTCTCTTCCCAATCTCACTCGTGATTTGCTAGTATAATAATGTGTTTAGTTGTAATTGATCTTTAAAATCGGAACTTGCTTGCCTAAGTTAACATGAATTATTGTTTGTTGTTAGTTTAATCTCTAATGTCATTTTCCCCTCTTGAGACGTTTGTGGAAGAATTAATCAAAAGTTGATTGCGTACAAATGAAAGACCTCTTATGTGTGTGTACGAACACCGAGTCAATTATCATTTGAAATTACTCGTAAAAGTCCCACTAGCACCACATATTTTGAATTGATAGGAACACTTATTATTTAAAGTCAACAATCAACATGGAGAGTTTTGTGCACATCAATTTAGAATCAAAGATAGGCTGTTGATTCACTTCTATTCCAAATCACGATCTGAATAAAATACATACATGCATATATATAGATAGATAGATATTGCTTTTTAAAAAATGCCTCTTAAAATATATATATGACCATTATAAAATTAAAAAAACCATTTTTAAAAAATGAGAGATTTGATGAAGATGATCAAAACACTCACTGCCAACATGAGTGATGTCAACCAAGTCATGAATGGGTTGAAGACCACCGTCAATAAGTTGAAGCTATCAATCACCTAGGTTTAAATCAAGCACCATACCAAATCCCTAGGCACGGTGACCGCATCCCTAGACCTCAGAATCTGCATACCCTAAACTTGGACTCAGCAACCAACCTTTTAAGGATAGACTTAAATTGGATGTAGGAGATTTTGAGGGACACGTCGAACCTGAGGGATGTTTGGATTGGTGTGAGCGCATAGAGAAATTCATGGCACGGAAACAAAACTCAATTGGATCGGCACTAGTTTGGTGGGTTTAGCTAGAGTGCACACATTTCACATAAAGCCTCACCCCTATAACCATGTGGGTGGAATTCAAAACTCAATTGCAGAAGCGGTACATCTCCCCAGACTATTTGCAAAAAAATATTGAAGGTTCCACAACCTTCATCAAGATAGACTATTCGTAGACGAGTACACCCACAAGTTCTCAGTGTTGCAATCTACGTTAGACCATCATGAGGAAACTTTGAGCATCGCCACCACTGCACCCACCGCTAGGGTCTCAGATCCCCCACGTCCTTATGTCCCTAATGGGACCCTGATTCCTCACACTGACCAACCCTGGGTAAGGAGCCCATTGGGTCCAAGCCTAACACCAAAGCATTCTGATGCTTCAAATGTATTGAGATTGTGCACAAATCATCTGAGTGCTCATGACGCCACTTTGTCATCATTACTGACTCCACCGATGGAGATGAGCCTGAATATGGAGTATTCCTTAGTGACTCCAAGTCTAAGCCCGAGTTTGATAGTGTGATTGTGGTCGAAGGAGAGCAAGCTAAAAATTTAGTTTGAGTTCTTTGCTATAGCTTGGTTTCCCGTAGCAATACCATTGAGAGTGATTTTCAAAGGAATGAACTTTTTCACACTACTGCGCATTCATGGACACTTTTGTTACATTATCATTGATAGTTGTAGCATGAATAACTTTATTTCTCAACGTATGGTAGAGATGATATGACTCAAGATTCATCCTTTAGAGCAGCCCTACAACTTATCAGGGGTTAATAGTCACTTGACTATCCACGTTACTCATCGTTGTCTTGTAGAGTTCTCTATATGGAATGTGCAGATGTCGCCCCCATCTATGTCTGTCACATCTTATTAGGACGATCATGGAAGTATGACAAACGTGTCATGCATGATGGTGTAAAGAACTCTCATTCTTTTGATCACCATGAGCACAAGATTGTTCTACTTCTCAAAAGAAAGGTCTTGTTCCTATGGCACCTGAGAGCGCCTCTCCATCATCTGCCTCGCCTCCCTTAAATTCCACTATACCACATTTATTCAGTGCCAAACTTCGGCCTGAACCCCCGCTCCAGAAAGAAGTCATTGACTCTGATAAGTCATTCATCATAGATGTCTTGTAAACACCTTATAATGATTTTATTTTCGGCGATCGCATATTTTTTCAACTCACTATCCTATGATTATGGACGAGCATGTTGAGCCTCGTCGTCTGTTTCCCAAACTTTTTAGCTTAGTCGTATAGGAGAATCAAGCTGATCCTTAGAAATTTCACACCCAATAATGACAAGCGTTTTAAAGGATTTCTTTGGTTAATTCTAAATGGTAGATTTGTGAACGGTTTTCAAATATGCAATGATAGACTCTTGCGTATGATGTCATTGAGATGATGGTCTTGGTTTAGTAAACGCCCGTAGGTGTCTAGCAGGATTGCATATGACGCTATATGATTTAATGACTTGTTTCTCGGCTTATCATTTCAATCCACCCTCTCCCATTTTATTATACTCTCTTATTTGATGATCTATTTTTAATTGATCATTTACATATTATGCATAAAATTATGACTAACAGTTTGTTAGCATTTTCAAAAAACAGTAACTTCATGGTTGACTTTATCACCAAGAATTATCTTTTTCCAATGGAAATCAGTTTTCTGCGTATTTCAGGAAAGAGGGTGAGCCATCAGGTCATGTGCAACAATGACGAGAACTTCCTTTGTTCGACTTTCTACCACAATGCCCTGACAAAGTATTTCCTCGAAACAAAATTTGGATGTTTAAGTGGCAGATTTTATCATATTCTCGACAGGATCGAGCTCTCTCAACCCCGAGAGAATTGATGCAACCTAAAGTTGCATCTTCATTTTATTTTATCCATCGTATTTTTATGTGTTGCGCACGTCTTTATTGCGCATGTTTTGCTTTTTTTTTGTGCACATTGTTAGCATATGTTGGTTTTGTAATATGTATGTATCATGCGGGTTTGTATGTCTCATTGGCGTGACTGACAAATAAGAACCTGAATTTAATGGTCCATCAAATTAGAAGCACCATTAATTTAGGCAAGGGAGTTGACAAAAAAAAATTAAGATATTGTTATCATTATTTAGAAGAAAAAAACATAATTTAAAAATCAAATTTAAAATTGAATTTGATTTCAAAATTATTTTATTTAAAGGGGGAATACCTAAAATAGTCTCATTAAAAGCATATTGGAGTTGGCTTGAAAATCATGAGCCAGCAAACCTATTCAAAACCTCTAGTTGTTATCAAATCCTTAAACCTCCTCTATTAAAACCAGCCCTCCCCCTCCTTTTGAGGGAAGCTGGGAAAATATTGAGAACAGAGATAACCTCTTTGTTCTCGATCTCCAAACCGTTACCCGCGCTCAATCATGACAGCTCCCTTGACGGCCGCGTTAGTCGACCGCCCTCAAGACAATGACAACCTCTAATGTACCGTCCTACGGCAAATCCAGTAAACCTCCGGCGTTTTCCCTCCTTCCAATAGGTCATCTCCTCAATTACAGAACTCATCTCCACCGCTAAAGTACCAACCAAATCTCGGTGACCCCTCCTATACCTGTCGTCGCCCTTCTTATTGTCCTCCAGGCGGTCGTTGGTTTCCCCCATCCTCAACCGCCACTGAACCGACTCAGCTGCTTCCAGGTCTTCTGAAGCCACAGTCAGAGACTTTATGAAGCTTCCCTAAGCCGAACTAGTGTTTCCTCCACTTTGAGTCCTCCATCCACACTGTATCTCATTCCCCAACAAATTCTAGAAATTCTTCAAGCACATGAGCTTATGGTGTTCCTCTCTTTCTTGTCTTGTTTTTGATTTGCTAGTATAATAATATGATTAGTTATAATTGATTTTTAAAGTCAGATCTTGATTGCCCAAGTTAACATTAATTCTTGTTTGTTGTCAATTTTGTCTCTTAAGGTCATTTTCTACTCATGAGATGCTTGTGGAAAAATTAATCAAAAATTGATTGCGTATAAATGAAAGTCATCTTATTTGCATGTATGAACTCTAAGTCGGTTATCATTTGAAATTACTCGTAAAAAGTCCAGTTTGCGCCACATATTTTGAATTGATCACAACTCATTATTTAAAGCCAACATCAAGAGTTTAATATACATCACATTCACTTAAACAAAATTATGAGTTAAATTCGTGGTTCTAAAAATTTAAAACTTACATTTACTAATTATATTTTAATAAGTCAATTTTACATTTTAAAATTTTAGAACTTATGTTCTATTTTAAGCCATAGACTACATTTAAAATTTAAAACTCCAATTTTAAAAATATAACAATTTTATACAAGTCATTTTTACCTTTTATACAACAAAAAATCAAAATTAAGATTAAAGAAACTTATGTCTATTTTGCAGATTTACAATTTCACACTCTTCATTTTTGTAATATTAAAAACAAGAAGTATGAGATCACCAAGTTTCAAAAAATCTAGTGTTACCATATCGCAAATCATAAACACAAAGTCAAAACACCGAGTGGGGGGGGGGGGGTTGCAAGTTGTACCTCCTCCTCTAGTAACAACAATAAAAATAAAAATAAAAAATAGTTGTAAAATGGACATCCAGGATATTAAATGAATCCACAAAACAACCCCATAGCTAAATTGCTAAATAAATGACGTAAATGATATTTCGTTTCTTTTACAAAAAAACAAACATTACACAATTAACTATATAAATCATGTTCCACCTCACAATTTTAGTATTATAAAGAACAAACCCACATAATCAAATTTATATGTGATGTAGAAGAGAGTCAAAAGACTTCCAAGTTCAAGAGAACAATAACTATTCAGTGGCATCCTATGTACCTGAATAGAAGAATTGTTATATTAAAAATAGATAGATACTTCAAAAATTCAATAAGATTACACCATAGAACTAGTGCAAGTTTAAAGCGACAAAATAATCAATACTAAATCCAACTTTCCCACCAACTATTGATAATGAAAAAAATAAAGAAACATAAATAAAAACATTATGGCTACGTTTGGGAGGACTTATTTTCACCGGTCAAGCGGTTACGACCGCATGAACCGGACCTTAACTCGTAACCGCTTGACTGCTAAAAATAACTCCTTCCAAACGGAGCCTATATCTTCCCAACAAGGTATGCAATAAATTCCTATCCAAAAGAATCAGAACTGAACTTGTGTGCCATAGCTTCCAATAAATTTAACTTAGCATTACTTCAATATCTCTTCAGTTTACTTCAACCAGATAGAATCAAAATGCATGTTACAGTAAAACATCACATACACCAAACAACCAAACAACTATCCAACCCTTATACAGGAATATATTACATAAATGCACAATTAAACTGTAACACAAAACTAAATGAAAGCATAATTAAATGCCGCAGATTCAACTAGCAGAAATTCATAAAATCAACATGAAAGTGCTACGATCAACATTTTGAAATGAAATCTTCCTTTAAAAAAATCAAACGCAAGAGGAAGAAGAGCGTATAATCCAGAAAGATCTCGGAACAGAAGTTTTCACCTGACCCTTAACCTTGAGATTGATATGCGCTCCACCCTGATCCGGCTTCTTGTCATCCTCAGTGGCGGTGCCAGCGGCAGACATGCTACCCTGATTGCAATGCTTTGCTTTGACGGTTAGGGTTTACTGTGATGTAAGGTAAAAAAACACGAAAGCCGCCAAGGAAAAACGAAGCTCTCATATAGCCGAAGCTCAAAATCAAAATTAATAAAATTTCGGGTACGCTTGTCGCTGTATAAACCGAGGGGCCAAATCGAGTTCGATGGACGGCTGGGATTCACCGACAATACGATATCCGATATTAGAGACCCATCGTGTGCCGCGTTTCTTTTTGGGGGAAAGGAACGGGCGCGCTTTCACGGGACGGCGCGGATTCTTTCTTATCTCGCCCTTTATCCTTCCTATTCCACGCCACGTGTTCACTATAAATTATGAGCGTTTATATTGGCAGCTCCTATATGATTATTGACAGACCAAAGATAATAGCAGCTCAAAAAATAACTATTGTCAGTCCGATGGATATTGACAGCCCAAAATTTAGGATTTTAAAAAGCATTTTTAGGAAAAGTGTTCACCATGAAGGTTGTAGATCTCGACGATATCTACAACTTTTATGCTGAACACTTTTCTAGAAATGTCATATTGCAGACATTTTCAAAAGTTCCGCCCGAATTCCGCGTATTTTGAAAATATGTCTGCAATATGATATTTCTAGAAAAAGTGTTCAACACAAAAGTTGTAGATCTCTACGAGATCTACAACTTTTGTGTTGAACACTTTTTTCTAAAAATGTCATATATCAGACCTATTTTCAAAAGGCGTGTGTTGTGCGTTTTGGTCTGTAATTAGCGGTCATTATATGTGTGTTTTTATTATTTTGTCGGGCTGCCAATAGCCAAAGATGGACTGCCAATATAAATGCCCCAAGTTATTAAGGGAGCAGATGCTTTACATGGTTCTAGTTATGGCAAAATTTTAGGGCTTCGTTTGGCACGATGGTGACAGTCATAAATGCATGGGTTAAATTGTTATTCGTTAAGGATCGCCTAATAAATATCATCCATTTGAACATACAGTGTCGGGCGGGCTTGCGGGGACACATCCTATTGTCCACTTGTGCATCAAAAATTGTGCATCTGATTTGATGCGGGAGTGGATGGCTGGATGTCCCCGCACGGTACTGTAGCCGCGTACGTAAAATTTACTCTATTTATCACTCGCGATGTCCATTTATAGCATGAGCGAATACAATTGCCATATCCGTCATTCATATGTAGCTCTCATAACACCATTTGTTTAGTAAAAACTTTTGGTACGTATACGTATTTATTATTGTTTCGTACGCGATCAAATCCGACAGTATAATCCGTGATTTCAACGGCTCAGATCCTCCGTTAAAAAATATGATCGTTTTTTCTCTAATACAATTGTATTGAAAATTGATCAAACACCGTTGATTTCACGATCTTACGACCGGATTTTCTCCCGCTGGTATGCATAAAAATTTCTCGCATGTTTATACTTGGCAGTGTGTGATAAATAGGGGGTTAATTGTATAATGAAGGGGGACTGAAGAATTCGCCAATCTATCTGCAGACCCAGAGAGCTGGATTCGTTGTCCTTCATAGTATTCTTGAACTTCTTATCTAATACAACATTTTTGAATGTGGCTCTTGTAATCACTAATTCATTTAATTAAATCACGCTCGACTGAATGTTCATGGTGTGCATCACCTGTAAAACCCCTCTTCTGAAACACAAGACATGGTCGAGGGGAGTCTTATGCTCAGACTAGTTGCCTTGCGGTAGTATCAACACACAAGTTAATCTGTACCACAAGACGCCTGTTCTGCCGGCTATAATCAATATCACATTGTCAACTCATCAATAATAGAAAAACTACAGAAGTCATAATCCACAATAAGTAATAAAGTCCAGACAAAATATATGATAGCGAGTTATAAAGTTTCTGCAAATATCAGAGTACAAAATGCCCAAAAAAGGATAAAACAAGCACTCAAAATCCTCACATCTGTCACTAACGGTAACGAAGGCAACGTAGCATCAGACTCTGTCTCCCTGGCCTGACTGCCCTCCTGTACGGGGTGTTGATGCTCCTCCTGCAGGATGTCCTTCTAAAAAGTGGGTGTAGCAACCGTTAGTCATAAAAACTAAGTGACTTCACATTCTCTCACCACGACAACTCTTAGGCATCGGGCGGAAAGAAAGAAATAAAGAGGCGCAATATAATCAGTAAGAACAAGTATAACAGGTGATGAACCCTAAGCCAACAGTTAATAATAACTTCAATAGTAATGGAAGCACGAATAAGAATAAGTACAAGCTACATGTGAGTAAGATCATAAAAGACTAACAGTATAAAATCATAAATACAGAATTGAACTTAACTTATAAAAATATTCATACAAATTTATAAGTTAAGGATAAGGTATAACAGAAAGTAACTCATTATATAAAAGTGCTCATACAAATTTATATGATGAGGATCTTATGCGGTGCAATGCAATGCAATAAAATGAATGTGAAATGATGACTCACTCATGCTCACTCACACACTCTGAATTGCTATGTCGACATAGACCTTTAGTTCCCGATTTTTGAGGGTAGCAAACCACTCAGGCACCAACCGTCGTGACCAAACAGTGGTAGTGGAGCGGGCTCCTCCACTACTAGGTGGGTATGCACAATACCTGACCTAGATCTCACGTACGTCTCAACGCTATATACCGGGTAGCGGAGTCCCTGCGTACTACAGCACAGAATGGGTTTTTAGGAAGTAAGCACCAAAGAGACCAGCCCAACTGGCCACCAAAGAGCCCAACCCAACTGACCTAAACAACACGAAAGAGGTCTTTGGGAAGGAAACACCAAAGAGCCCATCTCAACCGGCTCAACGAGCACGAAAGGGGTCTTTGGGAAGAAAGCACCAAAGAACCCAACCTAACCGACCAATGTTTATCTGCCAGCTTTCGTCAGTATGACGACCGACAAGCCCGTAGACCTGCCATAAGTAGTGCTCAACTCAAGATCATTTAACAACTGTGTATCAACATACACACCCATGTAATTTCCACAACTCACTCGTGCTCTCAAGCACACAAGGGCTCCAACCGAGTCCATTCCCTATCGGCATAGGATATAGACATATCTTGTTCCCTATACCAAGCCCTCACTGCTACCCATAGGGAGTTAACATAACTCTAAAGCAGTGAGATGTGCAAGTCATGGGATTACACACCATATGATCTTAACGACTACATGTGTTCCTCGTGGCATAACAACTAACTAGAAGGGTTAGCCCAGATGCCTTCAATATTTGAGAATAATGACTAAGCACACTATTTAATCAAGTGGTTGTTTCTCATCCAGCCCTATATCAATTCTAGTATATAACTTAAGTAACATTTCGGTCATTTTCACCAAATTTCACCTTAACGAGCTTTCAATATGATTGTTTATGTCACAACAAATTAATGTTATATGATTGACTAAATTTTAACACATACACATCTACCACATTCTCAAATAGTTAACTTCCAAACTTCATAAACATTTCCTTGACAAAATGAGAGAAATCGGTAAAACATAAAAAGTTGATCGTGTGCATTGCAGTTTGCTAAAATTGGATTTCTAGGGTCTACCGTCCACCAAAATTAATGATCCACCCGATTCTGCAAGGTATCACCAAGGGCTACAACTTTACTGTTGAGTTTAGGTTCAGACCAAAGTCTAACATGCCTAAAATCGGGTTTGAACTCGGCTGTGTAATCCTGGACAGAATCTGTCCTGTACCTAGAACATAATTATTTACAGGACAACAAATTTTGATTTCACTTTTAGGGAGCTACAGAGCTCCCCATAAAATATAGAACCACTCGTTGAAAAGGTCTTTTCGAGGACTACAACTTTCATGTTGAGCTCGAGGCCTGAATCTGACTGAATCATTACTAAAAATAAGCTTGAAGCCCGTCACGCGTACAAAACAGATTTCTGTCTATTAATACAATAAAATTTTTGCACAAATCTTAAAGACAGATGAACAACATTTGTTCATCTTCTTCCTTCAGAAAATGTACAAGATGCGTTCAACTTCTTTCCACCTTTTCTCCCTCAATAGACCACCGCTCTTCACGGAATCAAATCATCCATCTTCGCACTGAAGAGAGAAAATGATTGAAGATACTTTTGCGGCGATCGCCGCCCTAGAACGGAAGTTCTAGCGTGGTCTCTTCCTGGAAAACACCATTTAACTCACCAAGGTCAAGCTCTCTTGAGCCCGACGTATCTCCTAATTTCCGATCTAAAAAGCTAGCATCAATAGAGAGGGGAGGAAGCACACTTGATTTGCGGTCAAGGAGTGAGTTTGTCTCCTTGGTGGCATGGTGACAATCTTCTAAGCTCCAAACCTTCTTGCAAGCTTGTTCTTGCAAGAAGATATCTGGTCTCAGCTATAGGGTGGTGAGCAAGAAGTGAGGAAAATTTGGTGGAGAAGGAAAACTCCTCGTAGGTTTTTGCTAACAGGTGATGGGAAAAGTCCTTCCCATACCTTTGAATGACATGCGCCACATGTCACTTCCTTATCGGACCAAAGCCACCTCTCAACCTTGGGAAGAACAAAGATTTGTCAGAAGCACTTAAATAAGCATGGGCAAAGTCATGCCATATGACTCATCAGAAGAAGACAAAAGAAAGGAACATGAGCAGAACATACCGCACCGCTCGCTGGACACCACTCAACGGTTCGTTGAGTGACACTCAACGATTCGTAGAGTTCACTTGACAGTTCGTCGAGTTCACTTGACCGTTTGTCGAGAGACACTCGACGACTCGTCGAGTTCACTCGATCGTTGGGACCGTCGAGTTCACTCGACGGTCCGTCAAGTTCACTACACGATCTGACCTACCAGCCACCCACGTGACCTTGGGCTTTCTCTACCAAAATTTTCTTTATCGCTCCTAAGCCACTCCCAGTGAAACAAAACACGCACAAAGAGTGTAGATCAAAATGAGACGTTACAAATCTAATAAACAAATAAGTAATTTTGTCCCCGAAATTGAAGTTAGGTCTACGAGTATCAAAGTACGAGGTATATAATGTAAGTTTCAGATTTACCTATGGAGTTGTCATTCGGATGCTTTGTCTGATGACTGTTATTATATGAAAACTCAACCAACAATAAAAGTTTCTCCCACGGCTCTCCCCTATCCATAACACATAACCGCAACAAGTCTTCCATAGTCCTGATAGTCCTCTCAGACTGGCCGTCAGTCTGAGGATGAAAAGTCGTGTTGAAGGCAAGGCGAGAGCCCAAATACGCCTGAACTGCACTCCATTCCTTAGAGGTGAAGCGTCTATCACGGTCTGAAACTATTGTCTTGGGCACCCCATGGTACTGAATGAACTGCTCAGCAAAGACACGCACCAAAACATCGACATATGTCTCCTTCCTCATCGGGATGAACCTGACAACCTTTGTCAAGCGATCTACTATCACACAAACTGAATCATTCCCGGAGCAAGATCGGGGAAGACCGTGAACAAAGTCCATGGAAATATCCTCGAACTTCCACTCGGGAATATGCAACAACTGCAATAATCCTTCAGGGCTCTTGCACTCCATATTCACCTTCTGACAAGTCTCACAGTGTGTAACATAGTATGTGACATCTATCTTTTGTAACGTCTGATTCGCACTAGGCCCCTCGTGCACGTTTTTGAGTCAGAGAGCTGACTTGGGCTCAGGGAAGTGCTGGTAGCTAGACTTACACTAGTGTATGGGAGGTGAAGTCAACCCAGAGAAGGACACGGGAAGAGACACGGGCGTGTCCCTACCCGTGTGTGTCCACCCAGTACTCGAGTCGACGACTCGAGTTATTCCCGAGAAGGACACGGGTAGTGACACGGGCGTGTCACTACCCGTGTGTATGATGACATGGTAGGGACACGCCGTGTCCCTACCCATGTATGTCGAGTAGAGGTCGACGAAGAGTGTCCCGAGAAGGACACGAGTAGAGACACGGGCGTGTCCCTACCCGTGTGCCTCCAGCCAGCACTCGAGTCGATCGCTCGAGTAGCTCTAGAGGAGAACACGGGTATGGACACGAGCGTGTCCCTACCCATGTATGTGAGGACACGGGTAGCGACACAGGCGTGTCCCTACCCGTGTTCGTCAAGAGAAACTCAATAAAGCAAGACCCGAGCAGGACACGACCAGCCACACGGTCGTATCACTTGGACACGGGTGTGTCCCTAACCGTGTTTGTGTATCGAAACGGCTGTCCAAGCGTCGACGACGCTTCACTCGAGCGAGACACGGGTAAGGACACGGGCTTGTCCCTACCCGTGTCATTTTTCACTTATAAGGGAAATGAAAACCCTAGCCGTTTTCATTCTCATTCCAAGCCTTTTTCCTGGATAAACTGCTGGAGAGGAGGAAGAAGGTGTTGTAGCAAGTCCAAGAGGTGAAGTACCGCCGCCGCCGAGTTGAAGAAGATGCCGCTGAGAAGAGTTACAAGATCCTTCGTCGGAAATGGTGGAAATGCCGGAAACGAGGTGAGCTTCCTCCACTCTCCCTTGGTGCTACATCTCTAATTATTTCTTAGTAGAGACATTGACTCAAGAGAGTCTAGATGGAGAGAAGAAGCTTTCTAGGAATGGCCATGCTAGGACATGTGTCCTAGGTTTTAGATGTCTTCAACCTCTCCTTTCTTCTATGTGATGATAGATGATGATTTCGTGAACAGAAGTGGCCTTGTGGAGGTGAATAAGTGAGGAGGAAATCTGGATGTGATTTTTGGAAATCGGCTTGAGGAGGAAGATGAAACGAAGCCATTCACTCCGCCTTAAGATGCATGCAGAAATCTGTGTTCTGCACAAAACGATCTTCGTGGCTGTTTTCAAGTGTGATACGGCCAGATCTGGGCTTCCGACTAAACACAAAAGTTGTAGCCACTGTAAATACCTTTCCAATGAGGGGTTACACGCCTTCACCGGATTTCTGTAGTCTCGGAAATCTCCGGTCGAAGGTGTTGTCCTGATGGTATTCTGTGCTTAAAATTTTGGGTATGATATAACATTGGAATTGAATTCGGTAGAGACATTATAACTAATTGACGTAAGGGCTGGAGAATTCCTTATGTTTAAATGTCATAGTTTAACGAGTGATGAAATTGTTGGATGGATCACACATAAACAAATGGAGAGGTAAATTGCACTTGAATGAATCTATTTGGTAGAAATTGGTGAACAAACGTTTTGACGTGTTGATGAGATTAGAATGATTTCAATATGAGTAATATTGAGGACGTAACGATAACGGTAATATGTTGATTATTGATAAGATTGACTCAAATTTCTATACCCGATCGGTGGTGATTGTTATAAACAAACGATCGTTGCTATTTTGATTATTGATTCATGTGTGCACAAATGACTGAACTTGATTAAAGCATGGTAATCGGTTATGTTAGAGTTATGTGAACATAGGTTGTAGATAGTATTATAGACCGCTTTGATTCGGGTAATGTTGAGACGCAACATAGACGGACAGTTGGGCTTGGTCCTCAGTGTTCATTACCCGGGGCTCTTTCCGTGCCGAGTGGACGGTTGGGCTTGGTTCTCGTGCTTTCTCAGAGGCTCCTTCCGTGCCACGATTATGTGAACATTGCATGCAGTGTGAGTCGACACGTGGTGTCGTAATCTTGAGTTAAGGATAGTGTGGCAGGTCTACGTGTTCGCCAGTCGTCACACCGACGGGAGTTGACAGATAGACTTTGGGTGGTTGGGCTTGGTCCTCGGTGTTCATGTCCCTGGGCTCCTTCCGTGCCAAGTGAACGGTTGGGCTTGATCCTCGTGCTTTTTCCAAGGCTCCTTCTAAGTCACACAAGGCCATTTTTGGGCTTGGTTCTCGGTGCACATCTACCCGAGACTCCCGTTAGGCCGTAGTACGCATGGGGCTCCGCTGTTGTGTTCTTAGCGTTGAGGCATACAAAGGCCTAAGTGAAGTAGTGTGAATACCCACTTAGTAGTAAAGAATCCTGCTCTACTGTCCCCGCCTGGCCACGACGGTTGATGCCTGAGAGGTTAGTTACCTGCTCGAAAAGTGGGAACTATAAGTCTGTGTCGACATAGCGGTTGCAAGTGTGAGATCATGGGTGAGTCATTGCATTGCATACATGTCATTACATCGCATTGCATAACAGGATCTTCATCGTATAATTTTGTATGGGCACTCCTATACGATGAGTTGCTTTATGTTAAACCGATCCTTAACTTATAAGCTTGTATGAGCATCCTTATAAGTTAAGTTACCTTCCTATTGTAGAACTCTATACTAGATGTTTGGTATAACTTGTGTAGAATTTCTAGTGTAGACTGTTATTAACATGTTACACATTTCCTCTTTTACTGCTCACGTTATATGTATTTATTCCACCTGCTTGTACATGCTCATATTACTTATTATATATTATACCATGATTCCTTTCTCCGTCCGATGCCGAGGAGTCGTCGGGGGAGCGGATGTGAAGCCACTTAGTCTTTTTGACTAACAGTTGCTACGTCTTCCTTTCTAGGAGGAAACCCCGCAGGTAGAGTAGCCGTAGAATATGCAGCAGGACAGCCAGGCCGGGATGACAGGGCCTGAAGGGACGGTACCGTCGCTACCGTCAGTCACCGATGTGAGTTTTGAGAGACTTTGATGTAGCCTTTGGGCATTTATTAGTTGTACTCTGATATTTTAGAAGCTTCTAGTAGCTTCTTGACTTATTGTACTTTTGGACTATTTATGCTTATGTGTGGATTGACTTTTAAATTATATTTTGGTTGGGTTGGCATTTATTGATATTGGTTGTAGCCGGCAGCATAGGCGTCTTGTGGTACAGGTTAGCCCGTGTGCTAATACTACCGCAAGGCAGCTGTTCTGGGCATAAGACCCCCTTCGTTCCGTGTTTTGTGTTCTGGGATGGGGGTTTTACAAATGGTATCAACTTGCCACGATTCTGAACTAAAGAAGTCATTCAACAATGGTACCACCCCCGTTCGATTAGTCAGTTTGAGGACAAACTGACTTAGCGGAAGCAGTGGTGTGCTCATATGTAATTCACACTAAGTATGTCCAACTTTGACCTTAAGATTAGCCAACCTGACCATAGGTTTGTACTCTACGTGTAGATTCTAGTGCACGTTGAGCCGATGGGGGGCACTCCTGCCCCTTCCGTACCTACTCAGTTCCAACAATCTGAATTGGGGCAGACGCTCACGGCCATCCTGGATGCCTTTAGGTCGCAGCAGACCCCAGTACAACAACAGGCTCCAGGCTCAAACTGGCTGAGCACTTTCCGGGCTCTTTCCCCTCTCGCCTACCTCAGGACAGAGTCGGCCGTGCGTACAGAAGAATGGCTCGATATTGTGCAGGAGCTATTGGCAGGAATCCGTTGCCCAGCCAACATGGCTGTCACATTGGCAGTATCCGTCCTAGAACTGCACTCCAAGAGGTGGTGGAAATCCCTTATGGGCTCCACCTTTCAAGGGCGAGTTTATACGGAGATAAGCTGGAAGGAGTTCTCAGGAGTCTTCTTGGAGCACTTCATTCCCTCGACCGCTCGAGATGAAAACGAAGAGAGATTTCTACTGCTGAAGCAAGGATCGAAGTCGGTTACGGAGTACCAGCGAGAGTTCCAACATCTCCCAAGATTTGAGGACTCATATGATTTGGATGACAGAGGATACGCTAAACATTTCTACAAAGGGCCGCGGGACCCCCGGAGGCAGGCCCTTTTGTTTATAGCGGACTCCAGCTTGGCAGAAATAATTGACATGACAAAGTGACTAGAAGCAGACCACCTGGGAAGTAGTAAGAGGCCTGCTGAGGGTGTGATGGAAGTCGACCCTAGCAACAGAAGGAGACACGACTATAGAGGAGGAAGAGGACATCTGAGAGGTGGCATACGTTTCCACCAAAATTTTAGAGTGGAGCATCCGGTTTCGCAGCCGCCCGCGTTGCCTCCACCGCCACAGCCTCAACAATTTCAGCAACTAGAGGGGTGTTATGGGCGGGTGTGCTTCGAATGCAATCAACCGGGCCATATCCGACGCTACTGCCCGCAGTTGTTTGGGAATGCTCCTCTTGCTCTCCCTCCGGCAGCTCCTCGAGGGCGGTGACACATGTGTGGTCAAGGACGAGGACCACGAGGAGGAAACCCCGGACTGGCTTGGGATCAAGTGTTCGCTCTGGATATGACACAGGAACGGAACCCTCATGAGGTGATTGCAGGTATGTTACAGTTAGTTATCACATTTTCATTGTCAAACATTAAATTGCTTAAGACGTACTAGATATCTAGCATTGAATATTGTATTGGTACTTAGGCACCGTGGTGGTCAGCGGGAAACCAACCTATACATTATTCGATATTGGTGCCTCGCACTCTTTCATGTCGGAGGACTTCATTAAAGATGTATAAGAAGTGTAATACTTCACTGGTATTGCTCGACGAGTACGCCTCCCAGACGGCTCTAAGATGACCGCAACCGCCAAATGCGAGTTAAAGATATTCACTGGGGGAAAGGCCTTTGATACCGCTGCCACAGTCTTGAGGATGCCAGAATTTGACCTCATTATGGGCATGGCGTGGTTGGACTGGCACTTCACAAGGATTGGCTGCGCGAAGAAACAAATTTACTTGAGACACGGAGACACCGATGTCATCATTCAAGGTATTAGATTCGCACCTCGTATGTTGTTATCTTCGGTTCAGGCTGTAAAAGCCCATATGAAGGGGGAAGAAGTTTTCATGATTTGTTTCGAGTTGAAGGAGATAACGTTGGATATGAAAGATGTACGGGTAGTGCGGGACTTCCCCGAGGTATTTCCTGAGAAACTGCCAGGATTACCCCCACATAGAGAAGTTGACTTTCAAATTAATCTAGTACCGGGTGCCAAGCCCGTCTCCAGGACCCCTTACCGGATGGCCCCGAAGGAACTCGCAGAGTTTAGAGTTTAGCTACAAGAATTGGTGGAGTCAGGGTTTGTTCGCCACCCTGGGGATCCCCTGTATTGTTTGTCAAGAAGAAGGATGGAACCTTGCGATTATGCATAGACTATCAGGAGCTCAATCGACTGACGGTGCGGAACACTTATCCGCTACCCTGGATCGACGAGCTGTTCGATCAACTGGTAGGAGCGCATTGGTTTTCCAAGTTGGATTTGCGCTCGGGGTATTATCAGTTGAGGATACAAGAAGGGGACATCCAGAAAATGGCTTTTAGCTCAAGATACGGACTGTACGAGTTCACTGTAATGCTGTTTGGGCTCACAAATGTCCCTTCAGCTTTCATGAGCTTGATGAACAGGGTGTTTGAGCCTTTGTTGGACATCTTCATCATCATTTTCATCGATGACATCCTAGTCTACTCAAAAACAGAGGAAGAGCATATCAAACATCTGACCTTGGTACTGAAGAAGCTAAAAGAGCACGCCTTGTTTTCCAAGTTCAGCAAGTGCGGATTCTGGCTTAAAGAGGTTGCTTTCTTGGGCCATGTGATCAGTGGGGCTGGACTAGCTGTGGATCCGGCCAAGGTGCGTGCCGTGAAGGAGTGGTCACCCTTGAAGTCAGCGGCCGATGTGCGGAGCTTCCTTGGACTTGTCGGGTACTATTGCAAGTTCCTAAAAGGATTCTCAAAGATCGCCCTTCCTCTTACTACCTTGACGAAGAAAGGTGTGCCATATGAGTGGACACCCCAGTGTGAGGCTGCGTTCCAAGAGTTGAAAGATAGACTTACCTCCTCCCCCATTCTAGCACTTCCGTTTGGGAAGGAAGGATTTCAAGTATACACCGATGCATCTTATCAAGGGATGAGAGCGGTACAGATGCAGCACGACCATATAATTATCTATGCCTCAAGGCAGCTAAAGAAGCATGAACTCAATTATCTGGTTCACGATTTAGAATTAGGGGCAGTGGTGTTCTCCCTCAAGGTTTGGAGGCACTACCTATACGGAGTTCATTGCGAGATATTTTCGGAACTTAATTTGAGACAACGGCGGTGGTTAGAGTTTTTGTGCAATTATGAGTTCACCTAGAACTACCACCCCGAAAAAGCAAACTCGGTGGCTGATGCATTGAGCAGAAAAGTACCAGACTCAAGCTCAGAGTCTCGGCTGATGAGTATGGAGTTAGCTCGGATGCTCGAGGAGATGGAGATTACTTTGGTATATAAGGTTCCTTCGGAAGAGTATACAGAGTACTTGGCGACCATGAGTATATTTTGCGATATTCGGGACCGAATCCGGGCGGAGTAAGGGAAAGATGCTGCTATGGCCCTCATGATAAAGCCCATTGAGGGTGGACCCACCAAGGAGTATACGTTAAAAGACGGCCTAGTTCATTTCCATGGTTGGCTCTACATTCCCAAGGGCGGCAAAATTCGGGAGGATATCTTGAGGGAAGCACATTGCTCTCAGTATTCAGTGCATCCCGGTATTGCCAAGATGTATGCCGACTTACGAAGGACCATGTGTTGGCCGGGAATGAAGAAAGATGTCAGGTACTTTGTTACGCATTGCGAGGCCTGTCAAAGAGTGAAGGCGGAATGCAAGAGCCCCGGTGGCTTGTTACAGTCATTGCTCATCCCCGAGTGGAAGTTTGAGGATATCTCCATGGACTTCGTTCACGGGTTACCTCGCTTACGCTCAGGGAATGATTCAGTGTGGGTGGTCGTTGATCGCCTGACAAAAGTAGCCAGATTCATCCCTATGAAGAAAGAGGCTTACGTGGATGTTTTGGTACGCCTCTTTGTGGAGTAGTTTGTACGGTGCCATGGCATGCCGAAGACAATCATTTCTGACCGGGATGGTCGTTTTACCTCCAAGGAGTGGAAGGATGTGCAGGTGTATTTGGGTTCGCGCCTTACCTTTAGCACCGCGTTTCATCCTCAGACGGACGGGCAGCCTGAGAGGACCATCAGAACATTGGAGGACCTGTTAAGGTTGTGTGTGTTGGATAGAGGAGAGCCGTGGGAAAGGCTCTTACCATTGGTGAAATTCTCCTATAACAACAGCCATCAAGCTAGCATCGGCATGGCGCCCCATGAAGCCCTTTATGGAAGAAGGTGTAGAACCCCCTTGTCTTGGGTGCAAGATGAAGACCCGAAGGCTTTGGGAATTGAGTATATTGATGATACTGGTGTGGTGGTTAGACTAATACGGGACTGCATGCTTGAGGCTCAAAGTCGGCAGGCGAAATATTATAACGCAAAGCACCGGATGGTGGAATTTCAAGTGGGTGATAAAGCATTTCTGAAGATCCGCCCGATGCATGGAGTGTCACGGGTGCGTGGTGTGAAAAAGCTTAGCCCAAGGTACGTTGGACCTTACACTATATTGGAAAGAATTGGACCTTTAGCCTATCGGTTGGAGTTACCACCAGAGCTAGAGAACCTCCACGACGTGTTCCATGTGTCGTCACTTCGAAAGGCGCTATTGCGGCCCAATCAATATATCTCCACCACTGATGGTGCAGTGGCGACTGATAGTACTGTGCGACTAGAGCTGGTGCGGATCGTAGACAACGAGACAAGAATTTTGTGCCGCAAAAGTGTTCCTTTGGTGAAGGTGATGTGATCTAATCATGGGAAGGAGTAGTATACATGGGAGCCGGTGGACTTGATGTAAAAATGCTACCCGGAATTATTTCCTCAAGGTAATTTTAAAAAGCATATTTTATTTTCTGTTATGCTTTTTCTCCCCATAGCCTTAACCTGATTTCGGGGATGAAATCTTTTATTTTGTTTATAGGATTTGTAACGTCCCGATTCGCACTAGTCCCCTCGTGCGTGTTTTGAGTCAGGAGAGCTGACATGGGCTCAGGGAAGTGCTGGTAGCTAGGCTTACACTAGTGTAGGGGAGGTGAAGTCAGCCTAGAGAAGGACACAGGTAGAGACATGGGCGTGTCCCTACCCGTGTGTGTCCACCCAGTACTCAAGTCGACGACTCGAGTTATTCCCGAGAAGGACACGGGTAGTGACACGGGCGTGTCACTACCCGTGTGTATGATGACACGGTAGGGACACGGCGTGTCCCTACCCGTATGCGTCAAGTAGAGGTCGACAAAGAGTGTCCCGAGAAGGATACGGGTAGAGACACGGGCGTGTCCCTACCCGTGTGCCTCCATCTAGCACTCGAGTCGATCACTCAAGTAGCTCTAGAGAAGGACACAGGTATGGACACGGGCGTGTCCCTACCCGTGTGTGTGAGGACACGGGTAGAGACACGGGCGTGTCCCTACCCGTGTTCGTCAAGAGAAACTCGACGAAGCAAGACCCAAGCAGGACACGGACAGCCACACAGCTGTGTCACTTGGACACGGGTAGAGACACGGGTGTGTCCCTACCCGTGTTTGTGTATCGAAACGGTTGTCCAACTGTCGACGATGCTTCGCCCGAGCGGGACACGGGTAAGGACACGGGCGTGTCCCTACCCGTGTCATTTTTCACTTATAAGGGAAATGAAAACCCACGCCATTTTCATTCTCATTCCAAGCCTTTTTCCAGGATAAACTGTTGGAGAGGCGGAAGAAGGTACTGGAGCAAGTCCAAGAGGTGAAGTACCGTCGCTGCCGAGGAGAAGAAGATGTCGCCGAGAAGAGTTACAAGATCCTTGGCCGGAAATGGTGGAAATGCTGGAAACGAGGTGAGCTTCCTCCCCTCTCCCTTAGTGCTAGATCTCTAGTTATTTCTTAGGAGAGACATCGACTCAAGAGAGTCTAGATAGAGAGAAGAAGCTTTCTAGGAATGGCCATGCTAGGACATGTGTCCTAGGTTTTAGATGTCTTCAACCTCTCCTTTCTTCTATGTGATGATGGATGATGGTTTCGTGAAGAGAAGTGGACTTGTGAGGGTGAATAAGGGAGGAGGAAATCTGGATGTGATTTTTGGAAATCAGCTTGAGGAGGAAGATGAACCGATATCGTTCACTCCGCCTTAAGATGCGTGCAGAAATCTGTGTTCTGCACACAACGATCTTTGTAGCTGTTTTCAAGTGTGATTCGGCCAGATCCGGGTTTCCGACTAAACACGAAAGTTGTAGCCACTGTAAATACCTTTCCAACGAGTGGTTACACGCCTTCACCGGATTTCTGTAGCCTCGGAAATCTCAGGTCGAAGTTGCTATCCTGATGGTGTTCTGTGCTTAAAATTCTGGGTATGGTATAACATTGGAATTGAATTCGGTAGAGACATTATAACTAATTGATGTAGGGGCTGCAGAATTCCTTATGTTTAAATGCCATAGTTTAATGAGTGATGAAATTGTTGGATGGATCACACGTAAACAAATGGAGAGATAAATTGCACTTGAACGAATCTACTTAGTAAAAATTGGTGAACGAACGTTTTGACGTGTTGATGAGATTAGAATGATTTCAATATGAGTAATATTGAGGACGTAACGATAACGGTAATATGTCGATTATTGATAAGATTGACGCGAATTTGTATATCCGATCGGTGGTGATTGTTATAAACAAACGATCATTGCTATTTATATTATTGATTCATGTGAGCACAAATGATTGAACTTGATTAAAACATGGTAATCGGTTATGTTAGAGTTATGTGAACATATGTTGTAGATAGTCTTATAGACCGCTTTGATTCGGGTAATGTTGATACGCAACATAGACAGACGGTTGGGCTTGGTCCTCGATGTTCATTACCCGGGGCTCCTTCCGTGCCGAGTGGACGGTTGGGCTTGGTCCTCGTGCTTTCTCCGAGGCTCCTTCCATGCTACGGTGATGTGAAAATTTCATGCAGTGTGAGTCGACACGCGGTGTCGTAATCCTGGGTTAAGGATAGTGTGGCAGGTCTACGGGCTCGCCAGTCGTCACACCGACGGGAGTTGACAGATAGACTTTGGGCGGTTGGGCTTGGTCCTCGGTGTTCATGTCCCGGGGCTCCTTCCGTGCCAAGTGAACGATTGGGCTTGGTCCTCGTGCTTTTTCTGATGCTCCTTCCGAGTCACACAAGGCCAGTTCGGGGCTTGGTTCTCAGTGCACATCTACCCGAGACTCCCGCTGGGCCGTAGTACGCATGAGGCTCCGCTGTTGTGTTCTTAGCGTTAAGGCGTATGAATGTCTAAGCGAAGTAGTGTGGATACCTGCTTAGTAGTAGAGAAGCCCGCTCTACTGTCCCCGCCTGACCACGACGGTTGACGCCTGAGAGGTTAGCTACCTGCTCGAAAAGTGGGAACTACAAGTTTGTGTCAACATAGCGGTTGCATGTGTGAGATCATGGGTGAGTCATTGCATTGCATACATACCATTACAACACATTGCATAACAAGATACTCATCGTATAAGTTTGTATGGGCACTCTTATACGATGAGTTACTTTATGTTAAACCGATCCTTAACTTATAAGCTTGTATGTGCATCCTTATAAGTTAAGTTATCTTCCTGTTGTAGATCTCTATACTAGATGTTTGGTATAACTTGTGTAAAATTTCTAGTGTAGACTGCTATTAATCATGTTACACATTTCCTCTTTTAATGCTCACGTTATATATACTTATTCCACATGTTTGTTCCTGCTCATATTACTTATTATATATTGTACCCTGATTCTTTTCTCCGCCCGGTGCCGAGGAGTCGCCCGGGGAGCGGATGTGAAGCCACTTAGTCTTTTTGACTAACGGTTGTTACGTCTTCCTTTCTAGGAGGAAATCCCGCAGGTAGAGCAGCCACATATTATGCAGCAGGACAGTCAGACCAGGACGACAGGGCCTGAAGGGATGGTACTGTCGCTACCGTCAGTCACCGATGTGAGTTTTGAGAGACTTTGATGTAGCCTTTGGGCATTTATTAGCTGTACTCTGATATTTTAGAAGCTTGTAGTAGCTTCTTGACTTGTTGTACTTTTGGGTTATTTATGCTTATGTGTGGATTGACTTCTAAATTATATTTTGGTTGGGTTGGCATTTATTGATATTGGTTGTAGCCGGCAGAATAGACGCCTTGGGGTATAGGTTAGCCCGTGTGCTAATGCTACCGCAAGGCGGCTGTTCTGGGCATAAGACCCCTTTCGTGCCGTATTTTGTGTTCCGGGAGGTGGGTTTTACATCTTCATTCCTGGGCAAAACATGGTCCTCCACAAGTCAGTGTGCATCTTGGCAATCCCGGGATGCACCGAATACTTGGTGTAATGGGCCTCTCTCAAGAAGTCTTCCCAAATTCCACCACATGCGGGAATGTGAAGTCTGTCATGGAAATGAATGAGGTCTTCCTTTAGCGTGTAGCCCTCGACTGATCCTCCCACAATTACTTGGAACACAGGGGCTAGAACAGCATCCTTCCCTTGCTCTGCCTGAATCCGATCACAGATGTCACAAACTATACTCATGGTGGCCAAGTACTCCGTATAGGCCTCAGGATAATCCTTAAATACTAGGGCAATCTCCATCTCTTCAAGCACTCGAGCCAACTCCATAGTCATCAATCGAGATTTGAGGCTCGATGCAGGTGCCTTCTTGCTTAGAGCATCCGCCAATGAGTTTGCCTTCCATGGGTGATAGTTCAATGTAAACTCCTAATCGCACAGAAACTCCAGCCACCGTCGCTATCTCAAGTTCAGATCTTTTTGGGTGTGGATGTACTTCAATTTCTTATGATCTGAAAAGATCTCGACATGGACATCGTACAGATAGTGCCTCCAAATTTTTAGGGTGAAAACCACTACTCAAAGCTCTAAGTCGTGCCCCGCATAATTCACCTCATGCTTCTTAAGCTGCCTCGAGGCATATGCAATCACGTGCCCATGCTGCATCAATACCACCCACATGCCCTGATAGGATGCATCACTGTAAATCTGAAATCCTTCCTTCCCAGATGGAAGAGTAAGGATTGGCGCGGAGGTAAGGCGGTCCTTCAGCTCTTGGAATATAGCCTCACACTTGGGTGTCCACACAAAAGGTACACCCTTCTTCGTTAGAGCAGTGAGGGTAGGGCGATCTTCGAAAATCCTTCTACGAAGTTGCGATAGTACCCAGGAAATCCGAGGAATCTTCGTACATCGACCGCTGACCTCAAAGGAGACCACTTCTTCATGACACACACCTTGGCCGGATCTACTGCTAGCTCAGCTCCACTAATAATATGGCCTAAGAAGGCAACTTCTCAGAGCCAAAACTCGGACTTGTTGAACTTAACAAACAAACAATGCTCCCACAGTTTCTCCAAAACTAAGGCCAAGTGCTCTGCATGTTCCTTCTCTGTCCTTGAGTAGACCAAAATGTCATCAATGAACACGATGACAAAGACATCAAAATATGGCTCAAGCACCCTGTTAATCTGGCTCATGAACGCATATGAGGCGTTTGTGAGCCCAAATGACATCATAGTGAACTCGAATAAGCCGTATCTTGAACTAAAAGCTGTCTTCTAAATATCTTCCTCCTGCATCCTCAACTGATAGTACCCCGACCACAAATCTAGCTTGGAGAACCAATGCACTCCCACCAGCTGATCGTATAGCTCGACTATTTGGGGGAAAGGGATAGGTGTTTCGCGGTGTCAACCGGTTGAGCTCCCGGTAGTTTATAAACAATCGCAGTGATCCATCTTTATTCTTTACGAATAAAATTGGAGCTCCCCATGGCGACGAACTAGGGCGAACAAATCCCGAGCCCACCAATTCCTGTAGCTACACTCGAAACTCTACTAGCTTTAGGGTCATTCTGTATGGGGCCCGAGAGACGGGCTTGGCACTCAATACTATCTTGATCTGAAAATTCACTTCCCAGAACGGGGGTAATCCCGACAGCTTTTCCGGAAAAACATTCGGGAATCCCGAATCACTGGTACATCCTTCATGCTAACCTCTATTTCCTTTTGCTCAAAACATATTATAAAAACTTTGTGCCCCTGCGCATGGGCCTTAACGGTGTGAACAAAAAATAATAATGCACGAGGTACAAATCTAATACCTTGGAAGATGAATTCTGTATCTCCCTACCTGAACATGATTTGCTTTGTCGTGTAGTCAATTCTGGCATGGTTCCAATCCAGTCAAGTCATTCCCAGAACGAGATCAAATTATGACATCTATAACACCGTCGCCGGGGTTTTGAAAAGCTTGCTCCTATGTACACATCCAAGATGCATTTGGTAGATGAGGCCATCTCAGAGTCGTCTGGAAGGCGTACTCTCCGAGTGACTCCGGTGAAGTGTCGCACACCATTCAGACCCTTCACGAAGTCCGCTGAGATGAATAAATGGGTGGCATCGATAACAAAAAAGGTATAGACAGGTCTCCCACTAATAGTAATGATGCCTAAATGTTAAGTTATAACAATTCCAGGATGAGGTTTTCAGTGCAATTTCAGGCATGTTAAGGATGAATATATATATAAACATGTAGTAAGGAGTTTGACTACAGGATACCTGCAATGATGTCCTGTGAGTCCCTCTCCTGAGTCATGTCCAAAGAGAACACCTGTTATTGAGCAGGTCCAGGGTTCCTACCTTGTGGTCCTCATCCTCGACCACGTCCTCGTCCTCGCTGAGCTGCTGGAGGGAATACAGGATGATTTGGAACATTCCCAACAAATTGCGGGTAGAAGAGTCGAATGTGGCCCGACTGGTAACAATGGAAGCAACCTTCCCTGAAGGGCTCCATGGGTTGCCGATATGCCTGAATCGACTAGGGTGGGGGCAATGTAAACTGTGGGGCCTGATGCTCCATCCTAAAATTCTGACGAAAACGTCCACCGCTTCCTCTTCGGTTTCCTCCTCCGCCCCTGGTAAGCTGCATCCTCCTACTGGGCCCTGCTTCCACCCACTGCTGGTCTCTTTCCAATAGCCTGGACCTAAAAGTGGCTCGTCTCCAATCTTTTTGCCATCTCTATAATCTGAGTAAGGTTCGAGTCGGCTATAAACAAGAGCGCCTGCCTAAGGGGGTCTCACAAATCCTTGTAGAATCGCTTCGCATAACTGTGATCATCAAAGTCATAGAATTCAACAAACCTGGCAAGGTGTTCAAATTCTCGTTGGTACTCCACAAATGATGTGGATCCCCGCTTCAGCTCTAGGAATATTTCTTCGAGTTCATCGCGAGCGGTAGGGGGAACAAAGTGCTTCAGGAAAGCATCAGAGAACTCACTCCAACTGATGTCAGTGTAAATGCGCCCTTCGAAAGTGGAGCTCATAAGAGACTTCCACCACCTCTTGACGTACAATTCTAGGACAGAAACTGCTAAGGTAACAACAATATAGGTTGGGCATCGGATCCCAACCATCAACTCCTGCACTGAATCTAACCACTCCTCCGTGCGAACAACCGACTCTATCTTATGATAAGCAGGTAGAGAGAGAGAGCTTGGAAGGTGCTGAGCCAGTTGGAGCCCGAGGACTGTTGCTGTACCGGGACCTATTGAGACTCGAAGACATCTAAAATCGTAGTTAGGGTCTGCCCCAGCTCCGACTACTAGAAGAGACTAAGGATTGAAAGAGCGAGAGTGCCCATCACTGGATCTGTATGTACCGGGATCTGCGCACAAAAGTACAAATTTAGGGTTGGGTTGGATAATTGTAGGATAACAAGTGGACATACGTAGTGGGAATCACAAATGGGCACACCATTTGTAAAACTCCCCTCCCGGAACAAAAGACACGGTCGAGGAGAGCCTTATGCCCAGACCAGTCACCTTGTGTAGTATCAATACACGAGTTAATCTGAACCACAAGACGCATGTTCTGCCAGCTATAACCAATATCTCATTGTCAACTCATGAATAATAGAAAAACTATAGAAGCTATAATCCACAATAAGTAATTAAGTACAAACAAAATGACAGGGGAAACTAGATCTGATATACTCTAGAGGGGGGGTGAATAGAGTATATGGTGCTTTTTAAAACATAAGGAAAAACTTTTGCAAAGCTTTACAACAATTGTTGTAATGAGTGTAAGCAGGGAAGCAGAAATAAAATAAACCACAAAACTAAGCTATGCAGAAACTAAGCACAAGAAAATCTAGGCCAGAAACAAAAAGAAAACATGCAGAACCAGATGACACAAGGAAATATAGTGTTCCCCAACTTGGGTACATCCACTCTTCTACCACCCTAGGTAGGAATCCACTGCAGGATGAGTTGATCAGGTGTCCTGGGCACCAATGAGCTTTTGATAAGGTGCTCAAAAACCAACACAGATTTTTGATCAGGTGTCTTGCCACCAATGAGCTTTTGACAAGTGCTCAAAAACCAGATTCAAACTTTTGAAGGGAGTTTGAAAACCCTTTACAGAATGGGGTTGAGAGAGTGATGGCAGTCTTCTCTTTCTCAAGCAACTGAGAAGACTATGTGGATTCAGTGATGTTGTCAAAGCTCCCCTGAGTCCTTGAAATCTTCAGGAAGATGAGCTTTGCTGAGGGTGATAGGCCTTCAAAGATAGATCTCCAGCAAAAATGATTTCAGCAAGCTGAAATGTTGAGTGTCTGGAGTCTTGAAATGATGTTGGCCTTGAACACTTGAGAGCTGAAGAGATCTGAAGAATGTTTGAAAACTTGATCTCTTTTTGATGAGTGTTCTTCTGAATTCTTGTTGACAGAATATTTTTCAGAGTCTTGTATGTTGAGAGGTGTCCTTATTCTTGTCTATTCTGTTCTCTCTTTGTTCTTGTCTGTATTATATCTGATTCAAAAATATTCTCTCTTTTATTCTCTGTCTCTGAATAGGATATTGCTCTGTCAAAGATAGCCGTTGGTCTGAATTAATTACAGCCTTAATTGCATAATATGTTCTGAAGGAAAGTCCACTGAATTGTTCCTTAAAAAATCCCTTGAAACTTGCTCCAGAAGTAAACGAAAACGGCTGGCAGATCTTCTGAATTAAATGCAGAATAACTTCTATCTGATTTGAATTTGAATTCTGAAAGATAACTGAAATCGTAGAACTGAGCTCTGCTATCGTCGAGCTGAGCTCAGCGAACTGGAAAATGCAAGCAGCAAAGAAATCGTCGATCTGAGCTCAAAGATCGTCGAACTGAGCTCAGAGATAAGGATCCAGTGCAGAGTCAAAATCGTCGTCCTGAGCTCAGCGATCGTCGAATGGAGCTTGACGATATTATGAGGTTGAGCTCAGCGATCGTCGAATGGAGCTCGACGATCTGCAGAAGTGGAGCTAGACGATCGTCGACCGGAGTTCGACGAAACGTCGTGCTGAGCTCGACGATTTGGACTTAGTCTCCAGAAAAACTTGGGTCTTCAGAGCAGCTTCCAATTCTAGCCTTCTAACCCTTAGACTCAATTCTAATTGACCTATTAAGCTATACAGAAGGTCAAAACATAGATTCCTAGAGACATAGTGATCCTGACCCAAATTAGTAATAGGGTGTTCCAACAATCTCCCCCTATTTGGGTTAGGAAAACTATTTACAGACATAGAAAAACAAACAACATCATACAGAAAATACAGAAACAACAGAAGCTAGACATTACAGAACCATCACAGAGATATATATAATATGATATCGAGAGGGCAGTCAGAAAAACCAAGAGTTATCACCTTACAGAGTTATTCCTTTTCTTTGCCTTTTACCATTTTAATTTCTCTGTTAGGATCTAAAGCTTGTTGTTTTGATCTGGTATCATCAGCTGCACCCAAATAAATTTGCTTGATGTCCTGAGAACCACTGCAGCTGGATGCAATTCCATGTACCTGTCTGCATCAAAAAATTTACTGGAGGCATATCTTTCTAACTCTTTTTGCCTTTGCTCTGACATGGTAGAGATATTGAAGTGTCTAGCCCTTGTTCTTTTGCTTTCTTTATCTGATCCAAAGCAGCCAGCTCTTTCATTCTGCCAGTCCAAGCCATAGGATTTTTCTCAGGATCCTCAAATGGAACAGTGGCTCATACCTGTGGAAGTAGTATCTTGAGGAGTCCTGGCAGTCACAGTATCTTTGAGCTTGTAGGGAAAAGGACCAGAAGATGTGTCAGATGGAACATGTCCTCCCCTAGAGTAAGGATGCTGCCTGAGTGTCCTTGGAGTAAACCTGAGTTTCTCTTTGGTTTCCCTATATCCTCCCCTTTTGGAGTAAGAGCCCTAGAATGGCTTTCCTTGATATGTTCTTGCATGAGGTTGGTAGGGAGCCTGGCTTCTAGCAGGGCCTGAACTTGCAGAGCTTCCACCTGCACCTGCATCAGGTGGAGGTGGTGGAGGAGGATGAGGGTGCTTGAACTGAGTGGGACCTTTTTCATACTTCCTCTTCTTTTTCATAGCCTTTAACTAGTTCTTAGAGAATTGCATCCAATGCTCAGAGATTGGGCAGTTGTGCAGAATATAGTAGGGAACATCATTATCATCTCTAACCTTGGCAGGAGGAACTCTCTTCAAGGCCTTACTTCTTGCTTTCTTTTCTTTGCAATTGTGGCAGATGAGTCATCAGAAGCAGTGTTGTAATCCTCAGATTCAGAACTTTGTGCATCATACAAGGCATCAATCCTTTCATCAAATCCTCTTTTAGTTTAACATCAGCTGATGGGGCAGAAGATACAGAAGCAGGAGGAGCAACAGAAGCAGCAGAAGTAACAGCAGATACTGGAGTAGCAGTAGAAGCAACAGTGATTACTTAAGGCATGAGGGCAGCAGCAGCTTCAGAAACAACAACTTCTACAGCAGGCTCAAAAGCAACAGCCTCTGTCATCAGAGAATCCTGTGAATGGGCTCAACAGCAGCAGTTGGAGCATTGTCTTCAGCAGCAGCAGCAGTAGTAACATCATCAGAAGCAGCAGTCACTGACAGAATAAAATCAGAAATGATTTGGGGTCACAGCAAGAGAAGGGCACTAGAGCCTTGGACAGATCTTCAGAGAGCTGGCCAGCATTGGGCCTGGGAGGCAGCAGAAGTAAGCAGTATCAAAAGTAGATAGCAAAGACCTTAGGTCTATTGCTAGTACTGGGTGTAGCAGCAGCAGCAGAAGCAGACACAGAACAGCAGCAGTGGAAGAAGCAGAAACAGCAGGAGG
>CM077156.1:154379239-154557524 GCA_039583875.1 Platanthera guangdongensis | reverse complement strand
GCTGGAGGACCTTTTGAGGCTATGCACCTTGGACCGCGGGGAACCGTGGGAGAAACTTTACCCCTGTCGAGTTCTCCTATAACAGCAGCCACCAGTCCAGCATCAGGATGGCGCCTTACGAAGCCTTGTACGGAGGAGATGCCGGACCCCACTCTCATGGGTGCAGAACGAGATCCGAAGGTATTGGGGTCAAGAGTTTGTTGAAGACACCGAGGCACAAGTGAGGCTGATCAGAGACAGGATGCTTGAGGCGCAGGTAGACAGGCTAAGTATTATGACGCCCGGCATCGGCTGGTGGAGTTCCAGGTGGGGGACCGGGTGTTTGTGAAGATCCGGCCCATGCATGGAGTTTCACGGGTGCGTGGTCGGAGGAAGAAGCTCAGCCCTAGGTACATGGGCACTTACAGGATCCTGGAGCGGATCGGACCCCTAGCCTACCGGCTGGAGTTACCACCAGAGCTAGAAGCGCTGCACGACGTCTTCCACATTTACATTCTTTGAGGAGGGCTCTACTACGCCGGGAGCAGCAGATTCTGACTACCGAAGGGCCGGTAGCTTCAGACCGGTCGGTTCATTTGGAGCCTGTGAGGATCGACGACCGAGGAGTACGGTCTTGTGACGCAAGAAGGTCCCACTAGTCAAGGTCCTGTGGAGGAACCACGGCCAGGAGGAGCATACCTGGGAGCCACAGGACCTGATGCGACAAAGATACCCCGAGCTATTCAGTCAGGTATACCTCTCAGATCCCTCAAGTGTTAATTATTTTTCCTGCTTTAAGTATACTAAGGCTGCTCTAGGTAGATAGGGGCTTATCTTTTGTTTATTGGGGGCTTAACCTTGTTTATTGGGATTTTGGTTTGCCGTTTGGGCGAAAGGGGTCTTAGATCTAAGTTTTCCCATAAAATCAAATTTAACAAACAAGGCGTCATAATGGGATGTTACAAGACTCTTTCCTTTGGTAATAAGACCCGTAGGTCTAACTTGATTTCGGGGACGAAATCTTTGTTTTGTTTATGGGATTTGTAACATCTCATTTCCAACTAGACCCCTAAGAGTGGTTTTGGCCATGACTAGGTCATGACAAAACCCCAGGAAGCCAGAAATGGGCCAAGAGATAGGAGGCCAAGGTAGGGATCACCATGGTCTGCAAATAGTACAATTTTGACAATGGTTTAGAATGACAATGGGGTTCACCATGGCCCCAAGACCCTACCACCACACTCCCAAACATTTTGGGAGACCCATTAGAGCCAAAAGGACCCATTAGGGCCAACCCAAGAGGCCCAGTTGACCAAGGTCAAACCCTAGCCCTAAATGGGTCAAACTAGCCTACTTAGGGTCAACTGACCTACTCCTAGCCTAGAGGACCCCACCTATGCCCTCCTAACCCTAAAGTGAGGCCAATGGGTCACCAAGGACCCAATGGAGTCAACCCAAATGGTTATGTTGACCCAAGTCAACTCTAGCCCTAAAATGGTCAAAGTGCCCTTACAAGGGGCATGTGACCCCCAAGATGCCCAACCAACCCTACTCAAGTCTTCCTAGACCTTAAGGGAGTCCAATGGATCACCAAGGATCCATTGGGGTCAACTCAATTGGTCATGTTGACCAAGGTCAACTCTATTCTAGTGTTAGGTCAAATTAGCCTAAATGGGCTAACCCAAGCTCAAGCCACTTCTCCCTTAGGCCAAACCCATTCCCATGATCATCATAATCCAGTGGGCTGCCTTTAGCTTGTAGGGTTTGACTAGTCAACCAGAGGTGACTAGGAGAGAGAAAAGAGCTCCTCTCCATGATAATGGAGGAGAGAGAAAATGGGGAAGAGGAAAGGAAGAGAGAAGCCGACCAAGGAAGGCTAACAGCCACCAGTGATGGCTGTAATCAACTCCTCTAGGGGAGAGGAGTTGATTCCAGCCGTTTCCCGGCCACCAAGGGGTGGGTTCAGCCCCCCTCCACACAACCCGAGCCACTCCATTAATGGTGATAATGGCCATTGAAGAACCAGCCTCTCCCCTCCCCCAATTGCCATTTAAACACCTTCAGGGAGCCGAGGGGATCATTTTGGAGCACTTACCTGGAGGAGACGAGCCATTCCACTGTGCAGTTGCAGAAGCCGAGCGCCGCCGCCGTCGCCAATGGCATCCCGCCGCTCCTCTCGCATCCAGGCCGCCAGGAAGGTCCTCCTCCTCTCCTTAACTCGCGGGTAGATCCTAGGAATCGTTAGGCTTGAGTTTCGGCTCAATGAGCCCGATTCAATCCGGGATTTCTCCTGGTTTCGGCAAGAAAATTTCTTGCTTAATCCGCCGGAAAACGCCTCTCCGGCGGCGGAGCCGCCGCCTGACGATAGCCACCACCTCAACGGAGGTGTTGGTGGCGGTGGCCGCCGGGGAAGGGGCTGGATCGCCGGCGGCAGGGCTTGGAAATCGCTCCAGGCGGACGATCTCAGCCGTTGGCTCATCGGGGACGATAACCCAGCGCCGTCGATCTGCGCCAAGATTCGCGCTGCATCAAAATCAAACTATAGGAAATTAATGATATTTATTTCATTCTGTCACACTTTTGATATTTAATATTTTAAATTCTTAAAAATAGCCAGAGGCTCTGTATGGGAAAATGGTCAACACATGAATTGTAGCCCTACCTGTCTACTGTTTTTTAAAATTGGTTTGAGCCCATTTAGGCTTCTGGTTAGACCAGGGCACCCATTTTGGTGGGACATACCCTTAGGGCTAGGCAGTCACAAAATTGAGTGCCCACTCTTCACCCCTAGCCCAAATTAGCTCAAATTTTGGCAGAGAGTCTATCTTAGACATACCTAGGGCCTGCCCAAAAATGGGAATTTTTGGAGAAAATATTTCTATAGTTTTTGTAAATATTTAATAATTATTAGGTAAATTAAATAAGTGCCCTAAACACCTCCAAACCCTCCCAAATTTTGGTGAGAGGTCCCTGGTTCCAATTAGGTACCTGTATAAAATTTCATTTAATTTGGATGTGTTTTGAATAGGTTTTGACCCAACCCTATTTATACCCTATAAAGGGCATTTTGGTCAAAAGTTGCACTTTTGGTTTTGAGTGACCAAATCACCTCAACAGAGGCTGAAATTTTGGCCCCTGATATAACTTGACTTTTTACACTCACTTGTGGAGCTTGGAGTGGATTGGACTAGGGTAGCCCTAGAAGTTTAGGGTAGGCCCTTAGGGGTAAATTTCTAGGGTTTGGAGAAATTGGGGTCAAAAGACCTTGGATGGACTTGAAACTTGGGAATGATGTCCATAGGGTTACTATGGTCCTGTGATTAAAATTTTAGGGCATTTGGAAGACTTAAAACCCTTTGAATCCATAACCCTAGTTTAGGGCACTAGCTTTGAAACCATAAGATCTAATACCAAAACTTTCTGAAAAGGCCTGAGTTTTTGAATGGGTAGTTGCTTAGGGTATACATATCTCTGGAAATTTTATAATAAATTTTTGATGAATATTTTTGGTACTTTATTCACAAAGTCATATCTTACAATTTTCACTTAGGAATTTTTGTAGGTCAATATACTTGATTAAACCTGATGAAACTTAGCAAAGGGGCTTATATTCATGATACCCATCTCTGTAAATTTTTATGGAATTGTTGAAGAATGATATTTGGTAGCTGCTTCTTTAAATATTTAATTCTATGAAACTTTGGAAAATTTATTAATGACATTTAGATTGTCTGAAATATTCTAATTTCTTCATCATGATGTTTCTAGTTCCTTATGAAGCCCTAGTAATTTTTACATAATTATTGGAGACATATTTGTGGCACTTCCTTCATTATATTTGATTTTAGGAATTATTTTAAATAAATCCTTTAGAGGTCAAGAACTATCTGGAAAATTATGAAAATTGGCAACCAATAATATTTCTCTGTTATTTAGTGAATACAAATTTTAGGAGGCCATTAACTGAGAAAATCTTATGGTTCATGTTCAAATTGACTATGGCCTAGTTTTTGAGGAAAATTCAATAAATAGTAGATTAATTGGGAAAAATATGATTTTCTGAATTTAGTCTATATTTATCATAATAGACCTCTAATAATTATCATAATGGTACTGGATGAGTATTTCATGTACTCCCCTTTTTACGGGTCATGTAGCTTAAGTGGTCTGCATATAGCAAAACTGCAGGATTTCATTTGGATGTGAATTAGGGCACGTATGATGGGTCTTGATGGTTGCTGTAAGGTCAAGTGGAATGGGCTGCATCTTTGAAAGATGAGTGAGTAGGGTGTGGTTTTGTCTAGGGTTTAAAGGCGTTCGGGTCCGACGAAAGATCGTCCTACCCAAGGAGAGTTGGAGTCAAATCACCCTAGGATTAGCGTATCGAAACATGAGAAAATAATGGGTAAGGGAATCAACCAATAATAAAATAAGTACCTTGCGAAAGGGAACGCTGGGCGTAATCCCAACACAGTTCCTAGTGCCCCTTGAGAGCCCTTCACAGGGAATACCGGGGGCAGTCCTGGGTTAACGTAAACTGTTTAACAAGCTGAAAAGAGTAACATAGTAATTAGGATTGCACAATTCACAGACACTGATGGCACGGGATGTTAGCTGGGAGCTTCGGTTCGGATGGTTAAAGATGGACTTTGGGTCCGGGGAGCTTCGGCTCGATTGTTTGGACGGACGTGTTGGTCCGGGGAGCTTCGGCTCGGGTTTTGATCACGCTAAATTTGCATGTGCATAAAAGGAAAGTAAATTAAGGTGGTGGGTCTTCGGTATTGGAGGGTCGATGCACCGACGCCAATACGTTGACTCGGCAAGTGTGGTTAGCACTTCGCCAACAGAAGTCCGGTGCGCCAGCCGGCAAGAGTACGCAGGAGTCCGCTTCGTGCACCAAGCGTTGAAGCGTACGATAGGTCTGACCGGTAGTGCTTTACTGGTTTAGAGGTGGGCGAGGCCCAACCCACCGCTTCCGTCTGCCACTACGGAGGTATCCTGGGAGGTTACGGCTCCAGAAAGGGGGAACTAAAGGTCTGTGTGCACAGAGTCGGGTGTGTGTGTTGCACTTGCATGATCCATCATACCCACTTGCATGTCATAGCATAATCGATACCTTAAACCTTGACACCTAAAGTATAAGTGGAATGGGACGCTTATACTTTAGGACCTGCTAAACGACCCCTTAGTCTATAAGCTTGTGTGGGCAAGTTTATAAATTAAGGTTAATTTTGATATACTTAGTTGCTACTGTTTGACCACTGACACCCCAGCGTATAAATCGGTATGGGACTTTTTATACGATGGGAGCCTTGCAAAAGACCCCTTGGCTTATGTGTTTTTCACATAAGTGAAGGTTACATTTCATATTACAGCTTATTGTCTTTATATACTATAGAACTTGCTAGAATAGGACCGCTGCCATCTGCTTTTGATATTCTCCACCTTCAAGTCCTCCCCTTTCTTCCTCTCCGCTCGGTGCCTAGGAGCCGTGGGGGAAGGGGTGGGGGATGATAGGACTTAGTCTTTTAGACTAACGGTTTTCGAACCGCATCATTTAGGGGATCGCGGAGACCAGCATGGAGGAGCAGCCCCAGAGACCGGTGCGCTTGGAGGTGGGGCAGTCTAGCTCCGGAGTTCACACAGCCGGGACCGTGAGTCTCGACCCTGAGCAGTTTTCTACTTTTGTTTCTGCATGAGAGATCTTGTAGTGAGGATTTGATGTACCGGGCATAAGCCCGTTTTGCTACTCTGATGTTATTTTCTGTGGACACTCCCTTCGTGGAGTTATTTTTATTAGGTCATGTGATTCTCTGTGGACAGATAGTTTACATTTACTTCGTTATTTTGCTACTTTTATGTGATCGAAATGGCCGGCAGAATCGGCGCTTTGTGGAGATGGCTCTTCAGGGCGTGAAGGAGTCACCGCAAAACGGCGGTTCTGGGCCTAAGACCCCGGTGTCCGAAAAGAAAAAAAAAGGGGGTCTTACATCAGCGCTCCAAGCACATACTTCGACGGTTCCACTCATTCGAGAGATTGTCGACCAAGGAGATACGAACATATGCAAGGTACTGACTAATGATAATATAGCAGACATACTGACAAAGGGCTCTTCCTCGGAGGAAACATGATTATCATACTTGGTCATTGAGTATTCGATACCTGAATGATCAACTCTAGTGGAAGACTTGCGAATTTTTGGCTTTGTCAATTTTATGTTAATGTGAAAACGTGTACTGATTATTTCACTTACATTTAAGGCATGTTTTTTTGCTATATCTATTGTTTGCTATATAGATAGATTAATAAAAACATAATAAATGCCCTTAGAATGTTTGTTTTCCTAGAAATTCAAGTATATGACTTGAATGCGAGATCTCGTGTTTATTATGAAGTATTATCCTTAAATAGTCTCTGGGCGAGGTATCAATGCAGAAATTAGAGCAATGATGATATATTGAAACTAGTGTGTGAGATTGGCCGATGATCGAGTTCAAAGGTCATGATATTGGATGTGACAAGTAGTTCTCATAGTGACAATGGTGTATATGATTTTTTAACCTAAAATCACTACATCCATTACGTCAGGAGAAACATATTTTGATGTCATTTAAAGTCTTACTTGAGAAAGTTTGATGAAAGATGTAGTTATTAAGTACGTTATGAATCATGTAGGTGATTGGGAGTTGATGTAGATAGGATTTGTCCTCTTATATGTAGGGGTGTGCACGAAAAACTGAAAACCGCCCGAACCGTCCGAACCGAACCGCTCGGTTCGGTGTACGTGTGATTTTTCATTTTGGATAACAGCCCCCCTTTCGGTTTGGTGCGGTTTTCAAATTCGGTAAACCGAGAAAACCGAACCGAACTGAAAAGTCACATTATTACGATTCGATTAGAAACAATCAAAGTTAGGCTTATCACATAATTCATTGTTTTACAGTGTTGTTTCAGCATACTTCACTGAATTCACTGTTATTCGTGACGATATAATAAAATATCACATAATTTTAAAATCATTGTTTCAACATACTTCACTGAATTTTACAATCACTGTTAGGTGTAAAATAATATCATCATCAACATGATTTTCCAAATCTATATAATTTATTTTTATTATTCTTATAACACAAAATTTTAATATTCATATTATCTATAAATTGATTAAAGTATGTTAAAAACCATTTGTTTCTAACAATATAAATGTTGTTTACACATTTTGTTATTTTCACTACTTTATTATATATTATATAATTAAAGGAAAACATTTTTAAAATAACTATAATACATAAATAATGATATCAGCTTTTCCTATAAATTATTATAATAAAACCGAAAACCTCCCCTGAAAACCGCCCCAAACCGCACTGATTAGTGAACCGAACCGATCGGTTTAGGTTTGGTTCGATTTGGATAAAAAAAATAACCGACCCTTTTCGATTTGGTTTCGGTTTTGGTCCAAACCGACCCAAACCGAACCGCTTGCACCCCTATTTATATGACATAAGTTACATTCATTGGCTCCTTGATGGAGTGAGAATACGAAATGCATGATCATGCTAAGTTGAGTCAATATATGATATTGGGTTCACTTATTTCTAATAGTCTACTTTGAATCAAAAACATAGATTAAATTATTAAGAGGGTGACACACTCCATGGCTCGAGTTCAGTCTGCATGTAAAGGAAAAAAAGACACTAGATTACACTGGAATATTGGTCGCTTGCAGGTTTCAATGAGTTACCGACTCTTGTCACTTAGATAGCATTGATGCAATATTAGATGTCGCTCATTGTTTGTGAGATTATGATTGATACGTTCTAGCTCAAGTGAGAGATTGTTAGAATTTCTCGTGATCAAGAAGGGTTCAAAGATTTGGTCATGCGACCACCGTGATATGAGCATATAGGATCACATGTTAAGAACACACATAAATTGGATAGATGATCGTGTTGATTATGAACCAAACCTTAACTGACAAGATTAGACAAAGACGTTGAATTTGTGAAAATGGTTTCCACTGCATGGATTAGCAGGACTACTCGATGCATGCATTGAATTCAATAAAATGTCATGCGTCAAATAGTAGGGACTTTTTGACACATGAGACTATTTGACGCATGCGTCGTTTTGTAGAAATCGACGCAATATCAAATTGGTGTTTATCAGAATAGTATGCTATCAGACAATATTCTACGCAGTGCCAATTTAGAGTTGTGACCACACGATTCATGCATCGATTTGTAGAAATAAACGTCATGAAAAGTAGTGGAGCTACACAACTCGTGCGTCAATTTGTAGAAATTGGCGCTACATCAACTAGTAAGGCACTATTCGATGCATGTGTTGAATGACATTAGACACATGTTGCTCTTATTTGTCATTCTCAAAGCAGACAATTTATAAAACTGCAATATAAATAATGTATTTTAGGATGGTGAGAGCAAAAGATGAATCCTTTTGTCATCAATTGTATCCTCTCCTGAGAAATAAAACTAGTATTTCATGGAGATAAAAAGGATGGTCATCTTTCAGCCTGTGTTCGTCAAACAAATAACGAGATGTTTCTGGCGTTTGGCGCGCATGCTCATATAGACGTAGATTTCATTCTACGTTGTGATTTTCTCATGACAGTTATCCTTCTTGGAACTTGATTACGACACATGAATTCAATTCTTGAATTGTCCGTCTTCGCAAGATAACCTTTTCAGGGTTCAATCAAATCTTCCAATGCAACATAGACATAAGTTCTTAGCTAATTAAACAACTTTTTAAAAATAACTGGAAAGGGTAAAGTGGTAATTTCAAGTTACAGCACAGTAACTGCAGCAGACCGTACCCCAACAATGAACAGCGACTCCAAAAGTCTATTATTATACTGTATTAGTAATATAATAATTTAATTTGCTACCTAATTTAACCAAATTTTAAAACAATAATAACAAAATGCACCTTGGATACCATAGCTGTCATAAAGTCAAGCATGCAAGGGCACATACCCTTGAAAAACCAGACAATTTTTTTTTAAACTCCAGATATTAAGGATATAAGCAGGAAATCATGAAAAATAATGGCTACCCCTCCTTGAGATGATTGTTCTTTTACATTTCACAGGAGTAAATCAACAAAGTGAAATTGACTATTATTAAACCACTGAGAATTAGTACAAGAGTTGCATACCATAAAATAAAATAAAAACATACACAGCCTGAAAATTAATTTACCATGTCCGTTTTCAGATTCAACAGCAGCTGCCGGTAGAAGCATCAGCCGGGGGCGGCTTTTGCCTAAATATGTTCTTCGCGCCTGCCGAACCCTCTGCTAAAAGGCTAGGAGTCTCCAAAATCTGTCATAAATTAAGTTTAATGGCCATTGGCAAATAAATTGAAAGTAAATTAACTTGTTAGCCAAATAGGAAAAAACAAAGGGTACTCATTAAAATTAGATATGATTAATTAGATTGGTAAAATAACTCAGGAACCAAAAGAAAATAAACAATCAATTAAACAACTACACACGTTAAGGACTAAGGCTCCGTTTGGCATAGTGGTGGCGGTCATAAACGCATGGGTTAAACCGTCATTCGTTAAGGATCACCTAACAATCATCATCCATTTGAACATAAAAGTGGATGAAGTTCCTTAGGTGGGTTTTAACGAATGACAATTTTAACCCTCATGTTCATGACCATCACCACCGTGCCAAATGGAGCCTAAATAAATTGAGGAAATAAACTAGCACAAGAAAATATATGGCAAACGTATTCAGGGAAGGATGGGTGCAAACCTTTAGGACAAGCTCTTCAAAACACTGCTGCACATTAACACGAGTTTTTGCACTGCATTCCAAGAAAAGACATCCATATTCCCTAGCAAAGTCAATGCCCTCTTTCTTAGAGACAGTTCTCTCACTTTCCTGAAAATATGCATAAATGTATTAACCACATCAAAGTTCAGGGCTTAGGTAAAAGATGGCCTCAACGATCGGCCGATTAATAGGTAATGGTAAACAAACGTAACGCAAATGTATTCATTGGAACATCAGCCTTATCCAAACTACTGCAGGCTAGCTTCTTTGGATAAATTCCTGTTGTTAAGAGCTACATGAAGCCAATTCCTAAAATTAGAAGAAAACCTTAGAAAGGTTTCCAGCAAACATAAAATCTAGAGACAACCAAAACTCTACTGTCCTGGTAATTAAACTAAAGGTATAATAACAAGTTCACCGTATTAAGGTAAAGAAGAGAACCTTATCAACTTTGTTTCCAACAAGCATCTTGATGCAATCTTGATTAGTTGAATAGAGGTCAATTTCCTTAGCCCAGACGTTGGAGAGATTAATGAATGTGTCCCTTCGTGTAACATCATAAACTGTGATGTTCATACCAACAAAAATAAATAGATAGTTTCTATCAGATAATTAATAGTTTTTCCCCAAACAATGAACTGAATTTGATTATACATGACATTATCAATTCTGTAAAAAGAAGTATGATAAGTAGTTAACGGATTAACTTCATGTCTAATAATGCACGGGGATTACACCAAGAATGAACCTAAAACAATCAGTGGACTAGCAAGACAAGCTCCGGTCAATGAGGTTATTGAATCAACCTGGATAAGTTAGCTCGAGTATGCTCAAAACACACACACACACACACACACATATATATATATACAAGTGCCCGACACGGGGCTCCGCCCCTACGGCCAAGCGCGACAGTACCCAGCCGCCCACGGCGGGTTTCGCCCGCCCACCCGCTCGAAGCTGGCCCCAGCCCGCCGGGTCGGGCTTCGCCCGCCCACCCGCCCGAAGCCGGCACCAGCCCGCCCGGCCAGCCGCAATTTTCATGGCATAAGGGTGAATCACCCTTTGATGCAAGGGCAAAATTGGAAAGCCCAATTTGCACCAAAGGGGATTTCTTCCTGATAGAATAGTATCTATCTATCTATCTATATATATATATATATATATATATATATATATATATATATATATATATATATATATATATATATATACATACATACATACTAGCATCTTCGTTCGAAGATGCGTCGCTGCGGGCTTCGCCCGCTTGGCATTCAAGCGGGATTCGCCCGCCCGCCCCCCCGACGGGCTTCGCCCGCCCCCCAGCTTTTAATAAAAATTTTAATAGAAATTTTAATATAAGTTTTAATATAAATTTAATAAATTTATAAAAATTACTTATTATAATTTCAAAATAATTAATTATTTAATAAATTATATAATTAATAAAAAAAATGAAAAAAGAAAACGAAAATCCCCCGCTTCCGCCTTCACGCTTCCCCGCCCTCCTCTGCCGCCGGCGGCGGAGCCGCCGACGGACTGCCCGGCGCCCACCGGCGGGTTCGCCGGCCTCCGGCGAACCCGCCGGGGGTTGTCCTGCGGCGAGCCAGAGAACCTGAAGCTATAGGCGGACTGTGCGGTCTCACCAATCAGACTGCCACAACCGCGGTTAAAGAAGCCTAACTGCCCGATTTCAACCCAGTGTGCTTGCTGAACCAGAATGCAAGAGAGACCGACAATCCGCCAGACCGCCGCGAACTCTGCGATCTGTGCGGTCTTCCCAGTCAGATCACCCGCACTTCACTATACTCCCACTTCCACAAATTTAACAAATCTCAAGCATTAATCTCTCACCGTTCTACTGAGAATCATATTTGAGGGAGGATAAGTTTTTAATTTCTAGCTTTTATTTGAATTTTCTCTTTTCTTCTTAATTTGTTTGTGTGCCGGCAAAATCGGTTGGAGAGGTCGTCAGAATCTTGGGAGGATTCTGTGAGAAATCATTCGGGGAGGATGTCTAGATCAGGGAGATCTAGTGAACTCGAAGACCTCTCTTGGGGGAAGGGAGATAGCCGGCTCAAAGACCTTTCGGGCGGAAAGGTAGAGAGGCAATCGGTCCTCCGGGGGGGGGGGGGGGGGTCGGTATAGAAACAAGCATAGAGTGTAATCCACCGTCTCCAATCTCCGACGTCATGAAGAACTAGTTTTGAAAATGTAAACTTTATTTTATTATTAAATAAAATGTAGTGTTATGTTTTTGATTTACAATTGCATTTGTGTCCGAAGTACCAATTGTGTGTGTGCTGAAGAGATCTGTAGTTGAAGAATACAGTTTTTGTTGATACCTCCTTCGGTAGAATTATCGTCCCGCGCTAGCGTCTGGAAAGCGTGCTTGGTTTGCAGAAAGTTGTAAATCTTCAGTGAGTGTTTAAGAACCTTATTCCCCTTCCCTCCGCTCCTCCTCTAAGATTGACTACACGATCCAACAATATTTTTTCTTTTAAGACTTATTATAAATGAGATATAAATGATGGACATGGTTTTAAAATGCTAAGTGCATCGTTTAGACTTTTGGGCTCTTCATTTTGACCTTATTTGATTATGAACAAATTAAAAGACAAAGTAGATATTAAACTTTACAAAAATTAACGATGGTGGCGGTAATAATCATGGAGGTTAAATTGTCTTTCGTTAACACCCACATAAGAAATTTCATCCACTTTTATGTTCAAGTGGATGATGTTTGTTACGTGATCCTTAACGAATGATGGTTTAACCCATGCATTTACGACCGCCACCACCATGCCAAACAGAGCTTTATAAGGGTCACTGAGCCTCGCACAACACGATGAACATCGAGCGATGACCGAGTATTATCATTTGTGCACGTTGATATCGTGGAGTAGAGGCAATCTGAGGCTGATGATTGGAGGATGTGAGATGAAGGGGTAGGATGACTCCAATGTCTTTTTTTAGTTAGGGTGAAGGAAGATTTTGATATTTCTTTTTGATATATATATATATATATATATATATATATATATATATATATATATATATATATATATATATATATATATATATACTAGCATCTTCGAACGGACTCCGTCCGTTCTCGATGCGTCGCTGCGGGCTTCGCTCGCAATCAAGCGGGCTTCGACCGCAATCAAGCGGGCTTCGCCCGCAATCAAGCGGGCTTCGCCCGCAATCAAGCGGGCTTCGCCCGCAATCAAGCGGGCTTCGCCCGCAATCAAGCGGGCTTCGCCCGCAATCAAGCGGGCTTCGCCCGCTTGGCATTCAAGCGGGATTCGCCCTCCCCCAGCTTTTAATAAAAATTTTAATATAAGTTTTAATATAAATTTAATAATTTTATAAAACTTTCTTATTATAATTTCAAAATAATTAATTATTTAATAAATTATATAATTAATAAAAAAATGGAAAAAAAAAACGAAAATCCCCCGCTTCCGCCTTCACGCGTCCCCGCCCTCCTCTGCCGCCGGCTGCGGAGCCGCCGGCGGCCTGCACGGCGGCCCCCGGCGGGTTCGCCGGAGCCGGAGAACCCGCCGGCGGCGGCAGAGGAGGGCGGGGAGGCGTGAAGGCGGGAGCGGGGGTATCAGGCTTTTGGATGAAATGAACAGTGTTTTTTCGGGATTTCTGGATATTGGCACGCCTAATATTAGGAATCCAACGGCCAGATATCATTTCCTGGAGATCGGACGGTCCAGATGAGATTTATGGTGTGATTGAGATTTGCATATTGTATTATATAATAAAGATATATATACATATACATACATGCATACACACATATATATACATATATATATATACATGCATAAATATATATACAGATACATGCATAAATAAATAATATATATATATATATAATAAGATCCAAATCAAACGCGAGTAACTGCAAGCGCCTTAGTTATTAAAGGTGCAAGGCGCACGAATGCGCAAAGGGGTCTTGGAGCCTACACGCAAGGCTCAAGGCGCAGGAGCCCGTCTGATGAAGGCAAGGCGCAACCAGATCCATTTTAAATAATTAGCATCAAACATCATTTCAATTTTCGATCAAATTCTGTTGGGTTTCTCTATGGGGATGACACAACGCTTGTGCACGCAGCGGAAGAACAAAACATCAAGAAAACCCAAACGAGATGAGATCGGGCCATGGAAGTTGAATCAAGAAGTTAACATGCAACTAGGCGAAAATTATCTCGGTGGCGTTGAGTCACAACTCAACGGAGATGCTCCAAGCTTCGTGTTCTTGCTGGTGGCGAGTTCTACGTGAAATGATGTCCACGTCTCTGCAGAAATCCACACGAGCGGGAGAACGCCGATCTTTCCGTCGCACGGAAAATCGGGAAGGAGAAAGACCGCACCTTGCTTCTCCACGGACTGCTAGGTCCGCGCCAGGAAGAGCAACACCAGCGACGATCGCCGGAGAAGAGGTGGTCGACGGAGCGAGCACGGCGGCGGAACCCTTCCGTCGGCGGGATTCGGGATCGGCGGAGCGAACGAACGGCGGAACACTTCCGTCGCAGGATTCGATTCGATCGGCTGCCAAAAAGCTTAAGCATAATACCCGAAAACCCTAAGTGTCCATTTTATACCGAAGGCATAAATAGACTTAGGTTTATCGCTATCCGCAGACCACCCAGAAAAATAGGGTCCCAGAATCGGCGAGAATCGGCGAGAATCATCAAGCAGATTCGGCGAGAATCATCAAGCAGATTCGGCGAGAATCAGTCGGCGAGTAACACCTAGGATCGGCGAGAATCAGAGTACAATACTCGACGATTCTCGCCGAACGCGGGGTGGACTATACTCGTCGACCGTCGACCTGCGGTCGACGATTCTCGTCGATCGTCGAGAATCAGAGAACTAATTCTCGACGATTCTCGTCGATCGGCGAGAATCAGAGAACCATTCTCGACGATTCTCGTCGATCGGCGAGAATCAGAGAACCATTCTCGACGATTCTCGTCGACCTTCGGTCGACTATTCTTACCAGTCCTTCAAGGCAACATTTGCCCAACCCGACGATCCTTTGAGGCAACACTTTGCCCATAGCCCCATTCAGGTCGGTGATTGGTAACCTTTACCAACACAGTCAATCATCCAACTTCTCCACATCTCTTATGTGCGACCCTGCAGGCTCATATCGCGTTGGCAGTGAGATTATATGTTTGACCACTTCTAGATCACCATGGTAACTCCAACAGACTCCCACTTGATCTTGAAAGTATCAAATCAAAAACCTCACAAACAATGAGCGGCATCTAGCAATGCATCATTGCTCCCCAAGCAATAAGAGTTTATAACTCATAAGCCTTTATGACCAATGTATCAGCGTTGTCTTTGTCCCTTTGTCCCTTACATCCGGAAAGAACTAGAGGCATGGACCGTGTCACCCTCGTAATAGCTCAATCCAAGTTTCTTGATCCAGGACGGACTTCCAGAGAATGGTGAGTCAAATATCACATATTGACTCAACCAAGCATGGTCATGCATTTCTCAGTCCAGTTCCATCAAGGGGCCCATGGATGCAACTCTTGTCATACAGAAGGACAAATCCCATATCTGCTCACACACAAACACCCAAATGATTCGTAGCATGCCCAACAACCACCCTTATCATCAACCTTTCTCAAGGAAGATTTTAGATGGCATCAAAGCACGCTCTTCCTCACTTGATGAATGCTGTGACTTCAGGTCAAAGGACCACAACACCATTGTCAATTGAGACCTACTCGTGACACGATTGGATGACAATCCACAGAGTAGTCTCAGGTTGGGTCTGTCCAGTACAACTTGTTCACTAACAAGTACCCACGTGATGACTTGATATCACAATATCATGACCTGTGAGAACCGGTCATCAGTCAACGCACGTGCTAGCCTTCATGTATCATCATCACCCTTAGCTTCTATGATGATACTCGACCAGGGACCTTTAAGAATGAAGCTTCAAATAAATCATAGGCTCTCACATTCAAGTCACGTACTTGATGTCCCATGGAAGCGAACATTCTAAGGGTATCTATTATGTTAACATTTAACTATCATATAGAAAAATTCATAATAAAAGAACTTGTCATTAATTGTAAAAGAAAAACTATGTACAATGTTCATCATATGAACAAATAGCCAACAAAATACATGTATACATGCAATCCACAAGATTCTCGCTAGAGTTGATCATTTAGGTATCGTATACCCATTGATCTAGTATGACCATTATGCTTTCTCTGCGCGAGAGGCTTTGTCAGTGGATCCGCAATATTCTCCTCAGTCGGCACTCTGCAAATGTTCACATCTCCTCGTTCGACAATCTCACGAATAAGATGAAACCGCCGAAGTATATGCTTGGAGCGCTGATGGGATCTAGGTTCCTTAGATTGTGCAATTGCACCATTGTTATCACAGTAGAGAACTACGAGACCAACAATGCTAGGAACTACATCAAGCTCGCCGATGAATTTCCTAATCCATACAGCCTCCTTCGCCGCATTAGCTGCGGCGATATACTCGGCCTCTGTTGTAGAATCAGCAACTGTCTCTTGCTTGGAACTCTTCCAGCTCACAGCTCATCCATTCAGGCAAAACACAAAACCTGACTGAGACTTGGAGTCATCTCTATCAGTTTGGAAGCTAGCATCCGTGTAACCACTTACAACGAGCTCTTCCTTTCCACCATACACCAAGAACACATCCTTAGTCCTTCTCAAGTACTTCAGGACATTCTTGACTGCAATCCAGTGACACTCACCGGGGTCTGACTGATACCTGCTAGTCATGCTCAAAGCAAAGGAGACGTCGGGTCGAGTACATAACATCGCGTACATGATTGATCCAATTGCCGAAGCATATGGAATCAACTTCATGCGGTCCTTATCTTCACAAGACTTTGGACACTGGTCCTTAGAGATTCACACCATGAGACATGGGCAAAAATCCTTTCTTGGACTCAAGCATGTTGAACCGCTTCAACACCTTTTCGATGTACGTACTCTGGGTTAAACCCAGCAACTTCTTCGATCTATCTCTATAAATTTTAATACCGAGTATGTAAGTCGCTTCACCCAAATCCTTTATTGAAAAGCAGTTCCCTAGGTTGTTCTTAACAACTTTCAGGGTAGGAATGTCATTCCCAATCAACAGTATGTCATCTACATACAATATCAGGAAGACAACAATGCTCCCACTGATTCGCTTGTAAGCACAAGGCTCATCTTCATTCTTGATGAAACAAAACTCTTTGATTTTCTCATCAAAACGAAGATTCCAACTTCGAGAGGCCTGTTTCAGTCCATAGATGGACTTATTCAGCTTGCATATTTTAGTGGCTTCATCTGGGGATACAAAACCCTCGGGTTGTGTCATATACACTTCCTCAAGGAGGTTTCCATTAAGGAAAGCCGTTTTGACATCCATCTGCCAGATCTCGTAGTCATAATACGCAGCAACAGCAAGCAATATCCTTATGGACTTTACCATGGCAACAGGGGAAAAGGTCTCATCATAGTCAATACCATGAATTTGCTTGAAATCCTTAGCCACCAGTCGCCCTTTGAATGTCTGTACATTCCCATCCATGTCGGTCTTCTTCTTGAAGACCCACTTGCACCCTATGGGTCGTACCCCTTCAGGTGGTTCCACCAAGTTCCAAACTTGGTTTGCATACATGGAGTCCATTTCGGATTTCATAGCCTCAAGTCATTTGTCGGATTCCGGTCCATTTATAGCCTCTTGGTAGGTTGCTGGTTCATCATCATGATCCATAAGCAACACATTACCTATTTGAGACACGAGAAATCCATATCTCTCAGGCTCAAACCTCGGTCTACCAGATCTACGTAGGACTTGTGTTCCCTGAGCAGGTTCTCTAGCTACAACATCTTGTAGTCCTGTCTCAGAATCCAATTCCGGTTCATTCACTACATGTGGTTCTTGAACTTCTTCAAGCTCTACCTTTTCAGTCTTTCTTGATAAGAACTCTTTCTCCAAGAAGACACCAGTCCTTGCGACAAACACTTTGCCCTCAGACGGTAGGTAAAAGTAATACCCTTTCGTTTCCTTAGGATATCCCACCAGATAACATTTATCCGATTTGAGGTTCCAACTTGTCAGGCATTTGACGTCTCACGTATGCCTCACAGCCCCAAATTTTAATGAACGTCATACTAGGACGCTTCCCAGTCCATATCTCATATGGTGTCTTCAGAACCGTTTTCGTTGGAGCGCGATTCAATGTCATTGCAGCAGTCTTTAAAGCAAAACCCCAAAAGGAAACAGGCAAGTCTGCATGACTCATCATCGAACGTACCATGTCTAACAGAGTACGATTTCTCCTCTCAGACACACCATTATGTTGTGGTGTTCTAGGTGGAGTGAGTTGTGATACAATACCACACTCTTTCAGATGATCACGGAACTCATGACTCAGGTATTCGCCACCTCGATCAGATCGGAGTGCTTTAACCCTTTTACCCAACTGGTTTTCTACTTCATTCTTGAACTCTTTGAACTTTTCAAAGGTCTCGGATTTGCACTTCATAAGATACACATATCCGTATCTACTGAAATCATCAGTAAATGCAACAAAGTAGAAATATCCACCTCTAGCCATGGAACTCATGGGCCCGCATACATCACTATGTACAACACTCAAGAGATCCTCAGCCCTCTCAGTATAACCAGTGAAAGGAGCTTTAGTCATCTTGCCTAACAAACAAGATTCGCATCGCTCAAATGATTCATAATCAAATGAGTCCAAAAGTCCATCTCTATGGAGTTTGGATATGCGCTTCTCGTTGATATGGCCCAAACGACAATGCCAGAGAAACGTAGGGTTCAAGTCATTTGTTCTTAGTCTTTTATTATTTTCAACATTACAGATCAGATGGTTCAAGTTCAAAACATAAAGACCATTAAACAATTGGGCTACAACATAACAAACATCATTCTTAAATATAGAACAACAGTTGTTCTTAATTATAAAAGAAAATCCAATCATGTCCAAACATGAAATAGATATAATGTTTCTAGTTATGGCCGAAACAAAATAACAATTATCTAGTTCTATTACAAGCCCACTGGGCAAAGAAAGACGGTAAACCCCTACGGCTACAGCAGCAACTCTTGCTCCATTGCCGACGCGGAGGTCCACCTCCCCTTTACTCAGCAATCTTCTCCTTTCCAGTTCCTGCACATTTGTACAAATGTGAGAACCACATCCGGTATCCAATACTCAAGATGAAGGAGCAGAAAGGTTTATCTCTATAACGTGAATATTTGAAACGGAAGTCATACCTCCCTTCTTTTTCTGCAGACCTTCAATGTACGAAGGACAGTTCCCCCTCCAATGACCAGCCTTGCCACAGTGGTGGCATTTCCCTTCCTTCACCGTGCTCTTTTTCATCAGTGCAGAAGACTTGGGCTCAAGATATGACTTAGGTCTCACCTTCGTCTTCTTAGAGCCCTTGGCCTTGCCCTTGCCCTTATGCACCATCAGTATGGGACTGGCAGGCTTGGCCTTCTTCATATTGATTTCGGCAGTTCTCAACATGCCTAGGAGTTCGGGCAGTGTCTTGTCTATTTCATTCATGTTGTAGTTCAAGACGAACTGCTCATAACTGTCCGACAACGATTGCAGGATCAGATCTGTGGCCAACTCTTGACCAAGAGGAAAACCCAGCCTTTCAAGGTTCTCTATATACCCAATCATCTTGAGTACGTGAGTCCCTACTGAGTCTCAAACTCCCATCTTGCACTGAAACAACGATTTTGTGATGTCGAACCTCTCTTGACGAGCCTGCCCTTGAAACATTTTCTTGAGATGCTTGTCAATCTCCTTGCACCCCATGCTCTCATGTTGCTTCTGAAGCTCAGAGTTCATAGTGGCAAGCATAAGACATTCGACATCTAAAGCATCATCAGTATACTTCTTATAAGTATCCTTCTCAGCACGGGAAGAGTTCCCGGTCGGCACCTCGGGGGCTTCTTCTTCCAAGACATAGAGCTTTCGCTCTTGCCTGAGAACAATTCTCAGGTTCCTATACCAGTCCATGTAATTAGTCCCACTGAGCTTATCATTCTCAAGGATGACTCTCAGAGACAAAGTGGAGTGTGAAACACTTGCCATGGAATTCTACAAGAATTTATGCAGAATAAAATCAGTACCAAAATTTCAAATACAATTTATTTTAATTTGGACTTCAATTAAAACACTCCCACTATTTTATTCGAAATGATAGCCCTCACTAACAATTCAGAGAGTTCATGCGAGCTACTCTCTTAGTGGACAAGATCCGTATTTCACCAACACAATGAGTCAGCTTTGGCTTTCCTCTCACGATGCGGTTATTTAGGTAGGCAACGCTTGTCAATTGCATCCTCATGCAATTCTTGTATGGTTGGTGAATAACTCCTTATTCGCATCCATCATATGGTGCATGCCAACCCTATGCCTCTAGGCACTCAATCCTTTGAGGTCACCTAGTTAAGCTGGACCCGATGTCGACAGTGGGATATCACAATTATCCGCTCGCACCCTTACCAAGATAGATTAATGCACCTTGTTTTGGCAAGCCCACACTTCATCGATCGAGGCAGGAAGAGTGTCATCCATCGGAAGGCATCCGAACACTTAATATTTGAGGAAGGGATTTTAATTATAGGTTAACAGTTAACCATGATCAACATTTGATCAATGTGCACATCCAAAGAAAAACAATATCTAAACCACATGCATCCCTTATGTGCACATCCTGACACCATCAACAATTGATAGAAGGAAGGGCTAAATCTGAACATCCGGAAACTTCCAAATCCTCAGATTTACATGCATTGGACAAAGACAAAGACAACTCAACTTAAATCAGTAGACAAGCTCATCTCTCTATGTTGGATTCAAAATACAAAACAAAATTGAGGGATGGTTACTGCTAAGGAGACTACAATTTCTAACAATTAGAAATTTCCACGAAATTCCAGAAGTTCTTGGCGGGGTACCAAGACTAAATCTAGACATTTAGAACACTTCTAAATCCCTAGGTTTACACGCACTGGAATAACAAAACTTCCAAAACAACAATCATGGCCGAAACCTCCCTCTGATACCACTGTTGGGTTTCTCTATGGGGATGGCACAACGCTTGTGCACGCAGCGGAAGAACAAAACATCAAGAAAACCCAAAAAAGATGGGATCGGGCCATGGAAGTTGAATCAAGTTAACATGCAACTAGGCGAAAATTACCTCGGTGGCGTTGAGTCACAACTCAACGGAGATGCTCCAAGCTTCGTGTTCTTGCTGGTGGCGAGTTCTACGTGAAATGATGTCCACGTCTCTGCAGAAATCCACACGAGCGGGAGAACGCCGATCTTTCCGTCGCACGGAAAATCGGGAAGGAGAAAGACCGCACCTTGCTTCTCCACGGACTGCTAGGTCCGCGCCAGGAAGAGCAACACCAGCGACGATCGTCGGAGAAGAGGTGGTCGACGGAGCGAGCACGGCGGCGGAACCCTTCCGTCGGCGGGATTCGGGATCGGCGGAGCGAACGAACGGCGGAACACTTCCGTCGCAGGATTCGATTCGATCGGCTGCCAAAAAGCTTAAGCATAATACTCGAAAACCCTAAGTGTTCATTTTATACCGAAGGCATAAATAGACTTAGGTTTATCGCTATCCGCAGACCACCCAGAAAAATAGGGTCCCAGAATCGGCGAGAATCGGCGACAATCGGCGACAATCATCAAGCAGATTCGGCGAGAATCATCAAGCAGATTCGGCGAGAATCAGTCGGCAAGTAACACCTAGGATCGGCGAGAATCAGAGTACAATACTCGATGATTCTCGCCGAACGCGGGGTGGACTATACTCGTCGACCGTCGACCTGCGGTCGACGATTCTCGTCGATCGTCGAGAATCAGAGAACCAATTCTCGACGATTCTCGTCGATCGGCGAGAATCAGAGAACCATTCTCGACGATTCTCGTCGATCGGCGAGAATCAGAGAACCATTCTCGACGATTCTCGTCGACCTTCGGTCGACTATTCTTACCAGTCCTTCAAGGCAACATTTGCCCAACCCGACGATCCTTTGAGACAACACTTTGCCCATAGCCCCATTCAGGTCGGTGATTGGTAACCTTTACCAACACAGTCAATCATCCAACTTCTCCACATCTCTTATGTGCGACCCTGCAGGCTCATATCGCGTTGACAGTGAGATTATATGTTTGACCACTTCTAGATCACCATGGTAACTCCAACAAATTCTCCGTCTACTCTACTAATTAATCATTAATTATTATCATTTATATCTTTAAAATAAAATCAATGTGGTCACTTGCATCATTTCTAAATCTAGATGCACAATTATCTTTCACAAACATTAAATCAATTATAAATTTTTGAGTTCTTATATTATTTTTTCTTTATTTTTGAAAAATAAAATTTACAATAAAAAATCTCACTCAGGCGCGTCTTTATGTTCTAAAGGCGCAAATAAGGCGCACGAAGGCACAAGTCTCTGAGTCTGGTGAGTCTTCAGCTTTAGGCGCGCCTGAGGTGCGCCTTTAACAACATAGTCAGGGGCAGAGAATGCAAATAAGCTTCCCGTCGACGAACCCAGGGCGGCCGGTGTCCGGCGAGCCAGCAGCCGCTGGCCGCCGTTGGGCAGGAGCCTTATTCGCACCAGCGGTTGCTGGCGGCTGCGGGCTCGCCGACAACCTATATATGTATGTGTGTGTGTGTGTGTGTGTTAGTATAATCAATAATTCTATTAATGCGCATTTACATCTACATTTGGTGCATATGTTAGTCAAATGACAACTCTCCTTTGATGCAAAGAGCTAGTTCCATGCTTACATGATCTCCAAAGATGCCAGATCGCCGACCACTGAGAAATCGCTAGTGTTGACGTCCCCGACGAAGTCTTCAACAGCTTCCAAGGCGACCGGGTAGGCCCCTACCCAACAGTCGCCGACCACCCTTTCTGATCTCGAAAGACACATGGAGGCTTTCCCTAACGTGGGGGCGAGTTCCTTGAGCAAGGAGGTCAAGGGTGGTTCCTTTGCGAGCTTGGGGGCTCCGCCTGCTCCCTCGGTGAGCAACTCTCAAAGGAAGGGCGAGCTGAAGAGCTCCAATAAGATCAAGATCGCCAACGCCGGTGCATTAAAAGAGCAGGCGGACGCTTCTGCGAGCGCTGGCGTGCCTACCGAGGCTTCAAAAGGGCGGGTGGAGACGACCGCGTCGGGTACTGCGGAGAAGACCACTGTCTGGGTAGACCCAGATTCGTTCCAAAGGAAGCCCGAGGAAGAAGGTATTGAACAACATGAGTGTTTGCCGGTGAATCCTTCGAAGAAGACCGAGTTTGAGGAGAAAAGTGAAGAAGAGAAAGAGGGGAAAGAGGAAGAGGAGGAGGTGGATGACGACGATGCGGGTGACGAGGATGACGAGGACGAGGAGGTCATTGAGGAGGCGGACTTTCTGGCAGACAGGGAAAAGGGAAAGGCAGTTGAGACTGTCGCCCTGCTTCCAGTTTTCGTCGGCACGCCAACTGAACTAGCACTGGAGGAGGTACAGGAGAGGAAGAAGAACAGAAAAAAAGAAGCCGAACCTGGGGGAGCGAGTTCTTCAAGTATTGCGAAGAAAGGCACCTCCACGAAGGCGGCGGCCTCTCGGGTGGCTGGTGTGTTTATAGGGGTGTCCTCTTCTTTTCTTCGAGCTAGATTTTTAGTTTTGTAAAAAACTTATTCACATATCTCTTTCCGCAGCGGGCTCTCCTGCGGACACCCGGGCCTTCGTCGTGTTCAAGTTACAAGAGGAGATGGCGGCGATGCAGAAGGAATTCTGGGCAACGCGTGAACGCGCCGTCCGACTGGAGAGGGAGCTGGAGGCGTTGAGGAAGGCCGATGTGCGCTCCTGAAGGCGGTCGTTCGTCTACACTGCGGATTGGCGCAACACTGGCCCTGCAGAACCCGGCTCCCCGGAGGACCCTTTCCATAAGTACGCAAAAACAAATGAGGGAGAACGTCCGCGCAGTACACGCATCGGGCGCTAAGTTGATCAAGTCCCTAGTGAACGCGCATAGAGTGCTCATCGAGATGACGGACAACTTAGCATTTATAGGTGTAAAGTGGACTCCCTCAAAGGAAACTTAGCCACTTGAGTGCTTATGAGGACATTTTAATGTTTATAATAATTCGTTTCTAGTTGGCAGACAGCCAGACACTCAATGTCGAGCATTCCAAGTGTCGGTCAGACTATTTTTAAGCTTTTATTTCTTGCAGTTTATAATACTATGTGAATGCTTTTATTTGCCTGCGAGTGCGTGTTCGCGCTGAATTTTTTGCAGGGATGATGTTACAGAGGTGGTTAACCCGAGCGCACACCGCGAAAAGTTACCGCTGCCGTCATTTTGCATTTCGAGGCACGGGGATTTCCATGCTTCCTATAAATAGGCCTAGATCCTTTCCTTTTTGCAGTGCAAACATGATCGATTCGGAGATTGAGCGAGCTCCTCCGGCGGGCGTGATGCGAACTAACTGCGTGATCGCCTTTTCTCCAGTGTGAGTCGCATGTGCCAGCAATCTCTGATGAGGAGTTCAAAACTTTCTTCGCCAGAGTCCGCGTCGATCCCGGTGTTTATACCACGCGGCTCTCGTCAATCGGCGAACACTTCCACATAGTGTTCGTTGAGGAGATAGTCCTCCCGTTCGAATATTTCAACGAGGGATGGACCCTCTCCATCTTCCCAGAGATGGTGGAGATATTAAATTTCTTCGGAGTTATACCCGCACAACTCTCCCCCAACTCCATCTCGGCGTCGCCCGCTTTCCTTACCTACCTGCGGCTGCAAGGCAACCACTTCAGCCTGCCGGTTTTTTGAAACTTGTTCCATGTGCGTGCTCACCGACGAGGGCTCATGTATATAGGTTATGATAAATTTCGGATCCTAAACCTGCCCAACAAAGTTCACGGATGGATGCAGTTGTTCACCATCTTTAAGGCGAACTTTGGGGGGCTCAGCACGGTCCCTGACCCCCAAGAGGAGACGGTCTTCAAGAGACCGCCGGTGGACGGGTGGAGTTCCTCCACAAGACCTCCCTTCATGTAGGGCATTACGGCCCCCGCCAAGAAGAAATGACAGCCACGAACACCGCGGACTGTAAGTTAAACAATCAGTTATACAACCAGCTCACATACCTGCGGGTGCTGACCTTTCTTTCCCTGTGCAGTTGTACTGCGGGTACCCTCCGAGAAGCCATATGAGCCTCCAGGTGAGGTGATGACCGCGTCCAAGGAGAGGCACGCCCTCAGTCGAAGGATGGTCGTGCCTTCGCGGTCCGTAGCGAATGACCTGGGGGTCGGAGCGAGCACCCCTGATGGGCCGAGGAGAAGGCCCACGCGGGCTACGACCGACACAGGTGGCGAGGAGTCCGCGCTCCGGGACGCCCAGGGTCTGACGTATGTTGACGGCGACCTGCTGATAGTCCGGGGCGAGCACTCGGTCTCCCTCAGAGCTAACCTCCCCTCCTGGAGGGAGACACAGGGAGCGAAGCCACGCGCCCTGGAGGTCTCGACCGCAGTTATCGCCCGGGAGGACTTGCAGGAGATGACGAGGATGTCGGTGGAACAACTAGCGAAGAGGGCGCCAACGAAGACAACTCGAGGTAATATCGAAACTTAAACTGAAATTCGTGAGTACCTTCGCACGTTCACTAACAACTTTATATGTCCCCCAAGCAAGCCTGACCCCTGCCAACCCCAAGTTCGTGAGAGCGACACTCTGAGTCGGGAAGTACTTGGTTGAGTTTACCCTGGAACTCTCGGTGGAGGCGGCGCGCTCAAGGATGAGTTTGTGGACACTGATTACGACACCTTGTTCGCTGAGGATGGGAGAGTCGATGTTTCGGATTTCGAAGATGAAGCGGCGGTGAGGTTTGTGAATTCGCTGCGAGCTCAACTCATCAGCAACCAAGAGCATGTTGACCGGATAATCCCCGTCTGCGGTGTCTCAGAGAAAAAGGCAGAGGCAAGGGGAAAAGACAAAGGAAGATTCCGACGAAGGTAGCGAATAAATATAGCTTACTCTTTTTGTTTTTACTTTGATGGATGAAACCGCACCAATTTTTTATAACCGCGCTTACGTAATGTAAAGACATTTAACCATATATACTTTTGACTCCGCGGGCATTCGCGGTTGTTCTACCCGCCTTTCTATATGGTTTTATGTGACTTGTATAATCTGCTTTCTGGCGTTTGCGGGCTTTAGATTTTGTTGGTGGCCGCAGAGCGTAGAGTTTACTGGTGAGAATTCGCGCGCAATAAGCAGGATATCAGTGGTTGTCCTGTCTAGGAGGGCGCATACTTGAACCAAGCCATGTTGCGGGTACTTGCATTAACCGCCGTGGATGGCGTTGCTTGCAACGCCGTGCTAGAGCGCGTATCCTCCAGGGTGACCGCCTCGGGCTCAGTTAGATGTGTGCCAGACGCGGGAGTGCGCGTGGCGGGGGAACGTTCTTTGGGTAACCGCTCGACCTGTCAAGACCGAAACCTGAAGAAAAATGCATGTGGTGCATCACCGACCTAAGATGTCTAGTGGGGTTATGGGTGTCCGAGAACAAAGCACTCCTCCGGAAAGACATTCAGGGGGGAATATGGCGACCACCATCACAGCTGAGGGGCTCGTTGCCAAAGGATATGGCCGCCAGTCGGGCATAAGTCATCCACAGGGTTCTCGTCCGCAAGCAACGTCTGAATACACTATTGGGATGTGACGCAGTTGTGATTCAGAGCTTGTCCTCAGAAAGGCACCATTAATAGTTCAGACCTACCACATATGCCAGTCGGGAGTGTCTTCACGGGGGCAATCGTAGTGGTCTTAGAGTGGAGGAAGTAGCCTATACCGGCAAAGAGAATCAGAATCTTGATGACCTCCACAAGAGACGTCCGGATACGTTCAAGGGGGGTCCAAGCAAGCTCTGGTGGCTCTCCGAGCTGGAGGAGAAAGGGTAAGCCGGATTGATTGTCGTCGAGAGGCCTAAGCTGTGATACGACGCTCTAGGAGCATCTCAGGTGTTCTTTGCTAATGAAACATTAGTAGTATTTATAACACAGTTGCACATACTTTGTAAAAACCATATATGAAGTTTCTCTTAAAACCAAAGGGGAGGATACCTCAGCCCAGGAATAGTATCTTTTCAAGTTGTCGCTGCTCCAGCTGCTAGATATTTCATCTCCGTCGTAAGATTGTAACTGGTAAGCGCCATTATTAAGCGCTTCTTTGACGATGGAGGGTCCCTCCCAGTTGGGGTTGAGTTTGCCTACTGAGGCTGCCCTTCCTACTACATCCACCTTCTTCATCACGAGGTCACCCTCGACAAATTGCATTACTCTGACATGCATGTCGAAGTACTTAGCCATCCTTTGCTTGGCCTCTGCTTGTTTGATGACGGACTGATCTCTGAGTTCCTCAATCAAGTCAAGACCGCACCACATCTCCTCGTCGTTACTTTCCATCCAGCTTTCATCACTCTGTTTGGAGAGAAGTACTCTTGGACTCATGACATCAAACTCCACCGAGATGAGAGCCTCAGAGCCTTGAGATAATTTGAAGGGTGTCTCCCCGGTGGCCAAAGATGGAGTGGTTTTAAGGGTCCATAATACTATAGGTAACTGCTCTGCCTAGTTACCGCGAGTGTTTCCACCTTTTTCTTGAGTAGATTCAGGATCTGCTTGTTAGCCACTTCTACCTGACCATTGCTGCGTGGCAGCGTGAGTGATGGACTAACGAAAACCAGAGCTCTATCCCGGCCTGCTCGCAGAAACTTACTAGTTCTGAGCTTGCGAACTGAGGGCCATTATCAGTGATGATGGCCGCTGGGATACCGTGCCAATAGATGATTTCTCCCCAAGAAAAAGTTTTTTATTACCCGTCGTTGGCTTGGCCAGTGCTTTGCCCTCTATCCACTTGCTGAAATAATCTATCATTACCAGGATGAAGCGTCGTTGTCCGCTTGCCGTTGGGAAAGGGCCGACCAGGTCGATTCCCCAGACGACGAATGGCCAGGGAAAAGAGATTGACCATAGCTATTGCGCTTGCTGAACTTGAAGGGGGGGGGGGCAAACTTCTGGCACTTGTAGCATTTTCTCGCATACTCTACACACTCCTTCCCGAGTGTTGGACAAAAATAATCCTGCCTAAGGATTCACTTCTCGAGAGTTCTGGCTTTTGAATAACTGTCGCACTCCCCCCGAATGCAACTCCTGCAAGATTCGGGGGATCTCTTCTTCGGTTACGCACCTAGCTAAGGGAGAGAGAATGGTCCTTTGGTAGAGAACCTCAGAGACCAATGAATAATGAGCTACCTTCAACTTAAACCTTCTCTTGTCACTGACTGAGGGATGAACTTCTCCAGTCGTGAAGTAATGGACGAACAGGTCTATCCAAGACAGACGTTGATCAATCTCCATAATGTCAGCTTGTTCTATTGCGGGATGGAACAACTCCGTGAGATTCCCCCCGCCGTCGGGACTCCGTACTTTGACAATTTGTCGGCCTCGACGTTCTCTTCCCTTGGAATGTGTTGGATGTTGAAGGTACGGAAGCGCCTAACATACTGCTTGACAAGGGCCAGACACCTCTGGAGGAGGGGCTCTCTGGTCTCGAAAGTACCGTTAATCTATGGCGCCATTACCAGCGTATCCGTCTTCACTTATATGTCATCGATGCCAAGTTCTCGGGCCAGACTTAGCCCGGCTGTTAGCGCTTCATATTCTGTCTGATTTTTAATGGCGGGGAAGTGAGGTTTAACCACCTGCTCGATTCAGAGGTCACTGGGACTGACCAAGACGATTCATGCTCCGACAGAGTTTTTCCCATAAGCTCTGTCTACAAACACCTTCCAACATGGCGGGACAGGAACCTCTTGCTTAGTGGTGCCATCATTGGCGAAATCCAAGACTTGGTCCTTGATGGTGGTTCTCGGGACATGATATGTCAAATTCGATGAGTTATATAGCCCACTTTGCCAGTCGCTCTGAATGATCTGGCTTCTCTAGAACGGCTTTTACGGGGTGGTCAATGACCACTTTGATGGAATGAGCTTGGAAATAAGGGTGGAGCCTTCGTGCCGATATTATCAGATCCATGGGCCAACTTTTTTAAGATTGGGTAAGCGCGTCTCAGTGCTCTTTAGTATGTGGCTGGCGGAGTGGATATGAAACAATCTCTTGCCTTCTTCTTGAACCGGAACTAAGTTGATGGCCTCGCTGCCAACCCCGAGATATATAAACAAGTCTTCTGACTGACAGGGACACTGAAGAAGAGGAGTCGTTGTCAGCTGGCGCTTTAATTCCTCGAACGCCTGACTGCATTCATCGGTCCATTCGAACTGCTTTCCTCCTCGAAGGGTTATGAAGAAAGGAGAGCACTTATCTCCCGAGCACCAGATGAAGCGGCTAAGTCCTGCTACTCTTTCTACTAGTTGTTGAACTTTTGGACTCCTTAGGGCCTACATCTCTAGCACGACCTTTACCTTATCGGGGTTAGGCTCCAGACCTTGAGGGGCGAGCAAGTGGCCGAGAAACTTTTCCTTACTGGCTCTGAAGACACGCTTGGCCGGGTTGAGCCTCATGTTATATTTGCCGAGGGTAGCGAACGTTTCTGTTAGATCCTTGATGTGGTCTATCATCTCATGGCTCTTGATGAGGAGTTCGTCGACATAGACCTCCAAGTTACGACATTTTTGAGCTTGAACACATAATCCATCATCCTTTGATACGTAGCGTCGGCGTTCTTCAAGCCGAATGGTGTGACGCGATAACAGTAGCAACCTTTGTCTGTGATGAACGACATGTGCGAGGAACGCCAGGCCTGTGCATCCGTTTCTAGTGGTATCCCGAGAAAGCATTAATAAAACTCATTACTGAGAAACCCACCGCGGAGTCGACCAAGGAGTCTATTCGCGGCAGTAGATAACAGTCATTGGGGCATGCATTGTTGAGTCTGGTGAAGTCGACGCACATTCTCCACTTATTATTGGCCTTGCAAACCAAAAACACGTTAGAAATCCATTCTGGATACTGGATGTCTCTGAAGAAATTCGCCTTGAGTAACTTAGAAATTTCTTCCCGGATGGGTCCGGCGAGAGTGGTGGCAACTGCTCGCTTTTTTGCTTCACGGGCATGAAGTCAGGACTGATGTTGAGGCGGTGGCAAGCAATGTCTGGGCTGACTCCGGGCATATCTAAGGCTGACCATGCGAAGACGTCAATGTTGTCTAGAAGGCATTGGATGAGTAATGTTTTACTTTTTTTCCTTCAATTTCATGTTGATGAAGAAGGCTTTGGTTCCGTTTCCCCCCGAGACTGGCCCTTCTTACACTTCCCGGGAGGCTCTATAGGTGACCCGCTCGTCCGAGCTTCAAATCGCTCCTGTGCATCCACAACCGGCTCGTGGATACTCGCGAGTGATCGCTCATCTTGGGGAGTGCTCGAATGCATTGGCTTCATTGGGAACTCATGGCGGATTCAATTGTCTTAACAGTGTGTCAGACAGTTTCACCAGTCGCTTGAATCTGAAGGTCGCGCATTCAAACTGTTGGGGCAAAATATGTCACCCAACTTTCCACACTCAACGACCGACTGAGGGAGTTTGGCAAAGAAATCGAAGACCACAATCGACTGGTTACTAACCCGCGGAGGTTAGACGAACATAAAATAGACCACAGGAGGCCACTAGAAGTGGCGGACACCAGACTTACCCGCCGCGGAGAATAACACTTGCGGCGAGCAATGTTATTGCTCCAGAAAATATTACAAGCTTGTACAAGTGTGTGCTAGAAAAGAGGCGATCGGGAGACGTACTGTGTAACCGCATCTACAATAGGGTAGATTCTCACCCCAATCCCTTATCCCCTTTCGAGCACCACATCCCTCAATTGATACTGAAGGCTAGGCCGTCCGAACGGTCGGGAGCATTAAATGTACAGCCACCTGAGGTACACAAAGAGTCGGGTGGTGGTAGGTGAGAGAAGAGACTGCGTAATAACGTGTGCGGTTGCCGAAGAGGAGAAGGATCCGCGCGGTCCCTGACAAGTACCCGCCGCGGTTTCTCTGTCGAGTAGCCGAAGAAGCATCTGGGAGACCACGCGAACCCTGCTGAGCATTGTTGTGCGCGCCTTTGCTAGAGGGAAGTACGGATTCTCGGAGAGCGTCCACGAACAGTTCTGAGTGCCCGCCAGGCTCCTTCGTGACTAACGCCGATGGATGCTAGCTGCAGTCGTAGGATTTGGGTTAACATGATGATATGTCCAATGTTGTAAATATATGATGTCAGAAACATATCAGATGAAGTTTTAAAATGTCGGATGTTGGATTTTCAAGACATGTCGGGGGGAGTATTTTAAAATATCATATTTTGATCTCATAAATAAATACAAATATTAACCAGCCTCTTGCAAAAATGCAGGGTAAGGTTTGCCTACATTTCACCCTTGTGATGTGACCTGGGCTGCCCTTTTTATTAATGCTCCTTTGTTTTCTTCTCTTCTTTAGTCTCACATTTACACTGGAAATTGTTAGAATCTCTTACTTATATATATACATTTATTGTAAGATTATAGTTTTTAGGGAGAAAAAAAGTTTTAGATGGTACCAGAGCGGCCCAATTTTTCGATGCTCGCATAAAATTTAGAATTTGTTGAATACCACTTGGTGCTCTCATTCGCAAAGTAAACCAAGTTTTGCCCGTGCGCAGCTTTCTTATCGAGGGGCATAGTCTCACACACCTGCCTGTTCTCATGCCAGCTCAATCCACTTGGACCCTCAAACAATTAAAATTTTGCATGCATGTCACACTATCTCGGGAGATCTCGTCACTGCATCTATCAACACTCACCTCAGCATGCCAATATCTTTTTTTCATAGACGATCTATGTTTCCGCTCAAACGCTTGCGCAAGCCCAGTCATTTGCACGAGCAAGATAGAACTTTCTCACATCTGCTTGTTCTCGCACAGTGTTCTTGCCTAAGAAGCATCTGTACCAGTACCGGGTAAGATACGTATCTGATACGGCGGTACGACAAACTTTAAAAAATAATAATACGGGTACGACGGGGTACGTTATATTAAATATAATAAATATATACATGTATATCTCACAAATGTAATTAAAAATTCTCAAAACAATAAAACATCAAGCATAATTATATAAATTATCAATTGAAGTACAAATTCATAGTTAATGCAATAATATGAAGTTCTCAAACAAAAAATATTCATAATCATTTCAAATATAAGGATGTTCACCAATTATTTTCTTCCCCATTATTGTAGATTAACGCGTCTTCAATTTTTGGTTCATCTAGAGACAAGTTAACAATAGTAACCATGTCAACTCCATCAAAAGAATTTACTTATGCATCTCCTCTAATATCCCACATTCTACTCCATCCTTCAGTGAAATTTTCATGTTTCCTCGATAATAGGTAAGCCTGAAATTTAAAAGCCGAAACCGCAAAAAACCGCAACACCGCACCGAACGGTGTGGTTGTGATGCGGTGTGGTTCTTTATAGTTTTAACGAACAAAAGTTACTTAAATTTGAAACATATTTGTTACTATTATAAACAAACACCGCTAGTTGCATTTATGGTTCATTAATTTTTCTTTTCTAAAATAAACGTGCTAGTTGCATTTATGATTCATTAATTTTTCTTTTGTAAAATAAACGCAAAAGTCTTTTGTTTACTTTAGAAAAACCTACTCTATCATAACATGCAAAATGATCTTGGCAAATCCAAGTGTATCTACATACTAGAGTAATAGGTGTATCCGCCAAATTTCGGGTACGTACCAGTATCAGATACGTATCTGGTACGGGTACGTGGCTCTCAAGGAAGTATCTGTGCTTCATAGCTGCGGCTAACTTGCCTAAGCAATTTTGGGCTGAGGCTGTTAACACAGCTAATTAATTATGTTCTCAATACTAGTCTCATTCATAAGGGCCGGAATAAGACTCCTTATTAGATGCTAAAAGGCAAAACTCCAAACATTTCATACTTCAAAATAATTGGAAGCATTTGTTATATCTTAACAATGGTAAAACACATATAGGAAAGTTTGATAAGAAAGCTAATGACGGTATGTTCTTGAAATACTCGTCATCAAGCAAAGCATATAGAGAACATAATTAGCCTGTTGCTCATCTTAAAGATATGTTTCCCATTGATGAAACAGTAAATTTATCTTAAAGATATGTTTCTCATTGATATGATAGACCTTAAAAATCATGTACTAAATCAAATATAATCAGGAAATTTATGACTCGCGATGGAAGAATTATGCCTGAGGTTCTAAATGCAGCAATTAATACATCAAATTATCAGAATGGATGCAACTCAAATAAACCACATGATTAAACATGTAAGTATAGGTATTATTTTTATGGGTATAACAAATATAATGGTAATGCACAATATGATTAAGACAATAATTCCAATCATCAATGATCCCATGTCTATCATAACTCACACTCATGACATGATAATAATGAGCATATGCAATTCTAATTACACATCAAACATTCCAATCACTGATAATATCATTGGTTTCCCGACGGTATTCAAGGCATATCAATGTACATGCTTGTTAACCAGTATTTTTATGATGATCAAGTGTCTCTGATAGCTAACACATAAATGATCAATCAATCCAAACCTTCTCAGCATAATTAGAATTATATCGTACACCAATCGAATAAACACTCAAGGTTCAGAAATCTGCGCAATCTCAAAAGTTCAGGTACTTGTACACCCTCCACCAGAGAATGAGATTGAGAAGTCATGTTACAATCGTTATTAATAAATATCATAGAGATGAAGAAACAGGTTGGATCCACAGATCTTGCATGCCTAAAAAGGCTTCCCCAAAGAAAGTTCAGATTCCAAAAATGCTACCTACTTGAAGTATGATCCCCAAATTCCTCTTAATACTCTACCCTCTCGTATCTCTTCTGCCACTCCCATGACTTCCAACTTTGTCCAGAATTAAATCAAAATCAATGAAAGAATCAAAAATTACTTTTCGTCTGTTTCAAACAAGCATCTTAAGCCTCGTCCTCAAGGAATTCTCTCTTGTAAGCAAAAAAGTCTTCTAAATTTTGCTCCTTTCTCTCTGTAAAGTATTTTTCTTCAATCCTCACATCTAAATAATAGAATACATGAAGCTACAATAAATAAATTTGGGGGGAAACGGGAAGAAATCAATATTTTCGAGTTCATCCCCAAGAGTTTAAATTGGCCAAGAACAATTTTTACAAATTAATCAACTTATTTTTATGCAATCTATTAAAGTTAAGTCTTCACTTTTTTGTTAGAAACCACGGTGGGGCCCTCGTCGGGCACATGAACCCAGATCCGGTGGCCGACTGCAGTCGTATGGCTAAATCATCCCCAACCAAATCTCATGGGCGCGTGTGAGACCCTCGTCGGGTACATGAACCCAGATCACGCGGAATAAATTCTCAGGTAGTTTGTTGAGGCCCGGGATAGAACCCGGGACCTCCTTTATCAGGCAACTATCTCAAGTCCTGATACCCAACTGAGCTACAGCGCAGTTGGGTATCAGGACTTGAGATAGTTGCCTGATAAAGGAGGTCCCGGGTTCTATCCCGGGCCTCAACAACCTACCTGAGAATTTATTCCGCGTGATCTGGGTTCATGTTGAGAATTTATTCCGCGTGATCTGGGTTCATGTACACGACGAGGGTCTCACACGCGCCCAGGAGATTTGGTTGGGGATGATTTAGCCATACGACTGCAGTCGGCCACCGGATCTGGGTTCATGTGCCCGACGAGGGCCCCACCGTGGTTTCTAACAATCTTGTAAAGACACCATCTGAACCCAGATCACGCGGAATAAATTCTCAGGTAGTTTGTTGAGGCCTGGGATAGAACCCGGGACCTCCTTTATCAGACAACTATCTCAAGTCCTGATACCCAACTGAGCTGCAGCTCAGTTGGGTATCAGGACTTGAGATAGTTGTCTGATAAAGGAGGTCCCGGGTTCTATCCCGGGGCTCAACAACCTACCTGGGAATTTATTCCGCGTGATCTAGGTTCATGTACACGACGAGGGTCTCACACGCGCCCAGGAGATTTGGTTGGGGATGATTTAGCCATACGACTGCAGTCGGCCACCGGATCTGGGTTCATGTGCCCGACGAGGGCCCCACCGTGGTTTCTAACAATCTTGTAAAGACACCATCTGAACGCAGTACCAATAAGAGCAACAGTAATAACCAGTCTTTTTAAAGCATGAGAATAACAAATCAGCTATTTGCTTGATCGGGATATTTAGATAAATGTCACATATCATTTCAATGCCTGGTTTATTGAAGTGGATATTTTGATTCACTATCATCAAGAATAAAATCAAGCTGAATCGCATTACATACCCATTATAATGCCTTGAGCTCCTCTGTAATATGAACTTGTTAAAGTTCTGAATCTTTCCTGCCCAGCTGCAAGACAGCGTGCATTTAGATTCTAAAAGCTCAATAAAACTGGAATAGAATACAAGTGATTTGACATCATCAAATATTGTTACCTTTACAAAGCATCATTAGTTATCTTCATTAAAAAAAAATCTCAAATTGGCAATAATAATCAAACTATCAATATTTTTGGTAGGCGGTTAACTGTCCCGTCAGGAGCATGTTTGATCGCAAAAACTGACTTACAACCAACACAAGTCTGTCCTGGAGTAAGAGGGACAAGATCCCAAGTCTGATTAGCTCATAGTGCAGTCATTTCGTCATCAATGATCGCACGCCACCTTGGGAAGATCTCAAGTCTGGTTAGCCCATAGTGCAGTCATTTTGTCATTCATGGCCGCACGCCACCCTGGGTGTTGAAGAGCCTCCTGCAAAGAGTTAGGTAGAGAAATGGAGAATAATGACAACGCAAAGTTGAGAAGAGGTGGTGAGAGACAGTGTAATGATACATAGTTCTCCAAGGGATGAGTCGTAGAAGTTGATGTCGGATCGGCAGGCCGCGAGAGATCACTGAGAGAGGGTAACTGCTGCAGGGCATCAGATTTTGGAGGACGGAGAGTGTATACATGAAGAGGTGGTCTTGCTTGTATTGATGTTGGTGTTGGTATTGGGAGAAGAGGTGGAAGGCTAGACATGATAGGGACTGTAGGACGTGGTAGAGAAGGAGATTCAAGAGGAGTCCTAGGAGAGAGGTGAAACGGTGGGTCCTCAATGAAGGTCACATCGGCCAAAACCACCGTTTTGTGATCGGAGAGAGAGTAACATACATATTCTTTATGAGTGCAGGAGTATCCAACAAACATATACTTGGTACCCCGAGTAACAAACTTGTCAACGGAAGGTCCGTGATTATGGACATAACATGTACACCCAAAAACACGAGGCATGATAGAAAAGGGGGGGTTTAGAAGGAAAAATGAGATTAAAAGGAGCCGCGAAATTTAGAATGGAGGAGGGCATGTGATTTATGAGATGATAGGCAATAGAGACCGCAAAGTTCCAATATAGTGTGGGAATCTGCATTTGAAGCATGAGTTACCGGACGACGTCAAGAAGGTGATGATTTTTCCGCCCGGTCATACCGTTTTGTTGGGAAGTATAAGCGCATGAAATCTGATGGATGATACCAAACTCAGCACACAGATTTGAAAAAGTGCTGCTAGTATATTTACGCACATTATCAATGCGAAGAACTTTTATTGCAGTGGAAAGCTGAGTTCGAGTCACAGTATAAAGGCACGGAAGGTAGAGGCAATTTCAGCGCGACCGCGAAGTAAATACAACTAAGTCATGCACGAATAATCATTAATAAAAGTAGCAAAGTAACGATAACCGTGCACACTCGGAGTGTTATAAGAACCCCAGATATCGAAATGTACTAGAGCAAAAGGAGCATCACTTCTAGTACAATGAGGGACAAAAGACGCACGATGTTGTTTACCAAAGATGCATGATTCACAAGAAAACTCCTGAATGGAGATATCAGGAAGGGTTTTCTTGAGAATCGGGAGGGGAGCATGCCCAAGACGGAGATGTCAATCAACAGACGAGACTGAGGAGAGAATTGTGGGGGGAGAGGAGACAAGGATGTAAAGCTCATTCGACAATTGTCCTTTACCGATGATCTTCTACGTATGGCGATCCTGCACAACACAAAAAGTAGAAGAGAAAGTTACATAACAATCAAGGTCTAGAGTGAGACGACTAATAGAGAGAAAATTAAAAAAAGAGCCTGGAACATGAAGCACTGAGCGAAGAGTAATAGAGGGTGTAAGGCTGATGTCGGCAGATCCAGAGACGGGAGTGGTGTCCCCATTAGCAACAGTGACGAACTTTGGATGCACAGAGGCCAAGTAGTGTTGAGGTTTGTCGGGGTAATGTGGTGTGTTGTCCCGAAATCCATAATTCAGGATGCACTATGGACGTGACAAGAGATCCCTCCATCAGAAATAGACAAAGCCGAGCCCGTGGATTGACCGATCATTCCTTAAAGTTGCTGAATTTCAGAACTCAAGGCAGTAATGTCAGATTGAATGTTGGTTGGAGCGGAATGTGCAACGATTGGAGAAGAGCCAAACATAGATGCAGGAGAACAAGCGACCAGGCGACAAGAGGAATTAGCGGCAGGCCGAGCACCCAGAGGACAGAGCTTGCAGCGACAAGAAACAGTGCTTGCGGTGGATTGCTAATAGAGCTCGCAGTGGCAAGCAAACAAAGCAGTCCTCAGTAACAGCAACAGGAAGGCCGGGAAGGAGCAGCGGTCAGTGAAGGAGCAGCGGTCAGTGAAGAAGCAGAGCAAGCAAGCCGCGCAGAGAGAACGATGGTCAGGTAACCTGGTTGTATTTACTTTGTGATCGTACCGAACTCCCAACCACGTTCCGTACGTTTCTTACGGAAACTCGCACTCAGTTCTCTACCTGTGTCAAAACTCTTCGTACAGACAATACTCGCGAATATACTGGTCGCACCTTCTTCAATCTATTCGCTAAGTTCGGTATTATACATCAGACTTCATGTTCCTACACCTCTCAACAAAATGGCATCGCAAAAAGGAAAAATCACCACCTTCTTGATGTGGCTAGATCTCGTATGATCCAAATGCAGGTTCCTCCCCTCTATTGGAACTTTGCAGTCTCTACTGCTTGTAACCTCATCAATCGCACGTCTCCGTCTGTCCTCAACTTTGTGGCACTCATTACTCTCCTTTGCCCATCCACAATTCTCTTCTGTCTCACACCTTGTATCTTTGGGTGTACCTGCTATATCCACCATCTTGGTCCTTCCACTGACAAGCTTGCCCCCCGTGCTACCAAAGCTATGCTTGTTGGGTACTCACGCACTCAGAAGGGGTATGTCTGCTTTAGTCCTATCACTGGAAAGGTGGTTGTGTCTGCTGATGTCTCCTTTCATGAAGACCAACCATATCACGTCAGTCCTTCTGATCCCCTACTTCCTCCTCTGCTACCTCGATCCATCATTCCCGTAACGTGTCTGCTTCCACCACTTCTCCCTACACCTCCTCTACTTGTGATTCCGACACCACCACCAGTACCCTCCAAACCCGTCCCCTCCAAACTTCCTATCATTGAAGTTTACAATTGTCGTCCTCAACGTCCAGCTGCCCAGCAATAGCTTCCCTCTACCGGTGTGATCTCGCGGCCTGTTGATCCGACATCCTCCTCGACCAATTATGTATCTCTACATCGGCTCTCTCCACCTCTTCTTACCTTTGCTCTTTCTCTCTCTCCTCTATCTTTATACCTAACTCTGTGCAGGAAGCACTCCAGCATCCGGCGTGGCGTGCCTCCATGGATGAAGAAATGACTGCTCTGTGGAGTAATCATACTTGGGATCTTGTGTCTCCTCCTCCTGGCCACAGTTGTGTTAGCTGTACGTGGATCTTTACAATCAAACATGTCGCGGATGGGACAGTTGATCGCTTAAAGGATCGGCTTGTGGCACAGGGTTTTACTCAACAGGACGGGCTTGATTATGAGGAAACGTTCTCCCTAGTCGCGAAATTAAATACGGTTCGGGTCTTGCTCTCCTTAGCTGTTCATCGCCACTGGCCCCTCCATCAGCTGGATGTCAAGAATGCCTTTTTGAATGACTATCTTCTTGAAACTGTCTATATGCAACAACAGCCCGGGTTTGAGATCACGGGGGAGTTTCGTGTCTATTTACGTCGCAAATCCATTTATGTTCTCAAACAGTCTCCACGGGCGTGGTTTGGAAAATTCAGCAAGGCTGTTTGTGAGGTTGGCTTCAAACAAAGCTTGGCAGATTCCTCTCTCTTCACTTGTCACCAATCAACGAGGACTATCATACTTCTAGTTTATGTGGACGATATTCTGATCACTGGTGATGACTCCGCTGGAATACAACATGTTAAGCGGCATTTAAATTCTATCTTTCAAATTAAAGATCTGGGAAATCTTCGATATTTTCTTGGACTAGAGGTAGCACGACGACCTGATGGTTGTGTCTTATCTCAGCGTAAGTATTGCATTGACCTTCTGAAAGATGCTGGTCTCTCGGGTTGCAAACCCGCAGAAACCTCGATGGAAGTCAACCATATGTTGCGTGCTTAGGGATCTGAGGCTAACTCTTTACTTCCAAATCCAAAATACTATCGTCGTCTTGTGGGAAAACTGATATACCTAACCATTACGAGACCAGATATATCATTTGCGGTTGGAGTGGTTAGTCGGTTTATGCATACCCCACAGGTTTCTCACCTTCAGACAGTGGAACGGATTCTCAGATATCTGAAGACTGCCCCTGGGCAAGGACTTGTATACAAACCATCTTCCTCCCTTTCTCGTATTGCATATTCTGATGCGGATTATGCGGGCTCGTTGGATGATCGACGTTCGACTACTGGTTTTTATACTTATTTTGGAGGAAATCTTATCACATGGCGGAGTAAGAAGCAGACGGTGGTTGCTCTCTCATCTGTTGAGGCTGAGTACCGTGCGATGACAGCCGTTACATCAGAACTAACCTAGCTGGAAAGTCTTCTAATGGATTTGGGAGTTAGGTTGTCTTCACCATCGACATTGTTTTGTGACAGTCAAGTTGCAATACATATTGCAAAAAATCTTGTGTTCCATTAGCGGACTAAACATATTGACGTTGATTGTCACTTTGTTTGGGAAAAGGTTCAATCAAAGGTGCTAAAGCTTGAACATGTTCCTGCGTCTGGGCAAGTTGCTGACATCTTTACCAAGGCATTACCTCGCAAATTGTTTTACCAGTTCTTGTCCAAGCTTGGTGCCTACGACTTGTACGCTCCAGCTTGCGGGGGAGTGTTAGAAGACATAAGGATAAATGATGTAAAGGCTCATTTATAGGCCCCTTTCTTCATTCTCCTTTAGTCCCACAACTATTGTATAGGATTCTTCCTTCCTCTCTCCTCCTATATATTTGTATTCTCTCTTGTATTTGATATATGAAAGAAGTATATACAAAGTTCGCCCTTTGTTTGATACATATACATCGTTATTATGTAAAGACTCTACCCTTTGTGGTGGCATTATGAATGAAGACCTGTATTGTTACATTCTTAACACAATTATGTGTATGGAAACATTTGTAGTCCCCAACACCGATTCTACGGAGTGAACATTTATAGAACCCAATGTCGTAATTTCTCCAACGACCTAATCAATAGCTTACGAAATCTCTATTCGTATTATTGGCAACGTATGAAGACCCTCAAGATCGTGACTCTTAAAACGACATTCTCTAACTTACGCAATCTCGTGATGGCGCATTAAATCACTAGGAATCTGACATGTCAAACCTTGCACAAACCTTAACATCACGAAGTCTCGTGAAAATGGGCATTACAACGGCACAATAGCCGCAATTTCACGTCTACCTGAATTTCTAAATGCAACGTCAAGCAATCATTACCAAATCGGGCCACTAGGCTCGATTTGTTTTCACCTACAATGCCTAATCCAAGAATTGCATTCATACTTCTAATGCAATCATGCCTAGGGCACAATCTCATGCCTTGGTGGTTCACAATGAATAATGGAAAACCCAAGCCCTCGAATTAGAGACATCGGGTACCACAATCACCACCATTAAAAAATAATGAATGAATGCAAGCACACATCCTTCAAAACCGGGAAGAGAGGAGTCATTGCATTCTTTGATTTTCACCCTGGATAGAAACATTGCAAGCGACGTATAAAGATGGCTACAATTGAAACTTCTCCGCGAATCTGGCATCGGCTCGTCGTTTGGAGCTCTGAAGCAACCTCTAATGGCAGATCTAGATCCTTCTTGTTACTCTTCCTCCTCTCTAACTTAAGAGGGAGAAAAACTTGATAAAATGAACTCCCATCAGTCCCCAATTTGACCTAAAGGCTCGACAAAAAGATTCCCCACAATCGGATCAAAAAATCTCAATCGAACGGCTCAGAGAACGAGTTTAAAAACTCTTTACAACCCCGTATAAGGCTTGGCACGTGGTCGTTAGTCAAGCCGTGTAGCTCTCGGTCTCGGGATAAAAATTCTATACAGTTTCATTACTGGGCTTGTACATGGCAATTAACACGGCTTACTCCCAGGTCGTATCGGGTGATCCGGCCTCCTACGCAACCGTATAGAACTCCTACGCAACCGTATAGAACTCCTACGCACAAGTGTAGCTCTCTGGAAAATGGGTCATTAACACGGCTTGTACATGGCCATGTGTCAGGCCGTGTAGAGCATATTTTTGCTCTAAATGGCTCCCAAAGCCGCCCCAATCAGCTCCCAATTTTATGGGACTTCCCTAAGCATCTTAGGTCCCTCATGACCTCAATTAGTTTGGGTTTTGGGGGCGTTACATATGACGGCGCAAGGGGAATGAGGGAAAGGTAGCGGTGGTTGTAGAGGTTGTAGGGAGAGTTTCGTGGATGGAGAAAAGCGCAAGGAGATGGATTTGAGGAGGGATCGGCGTCCAAGAAGTGGATTTGAGGAGAGATTGGTTGTCAGAGAGGAGATTAGAGGAGGGATCAGCTGCGAGGAAGTGGATCCGAGGAGATTGGTTGTCTGGAACGAAGATAGGGGCAGGGAAGATAGTTGGGGGAAGATTCAGGAGTCTGACACCTTGAATAGAGGTGACCCACGACATCTTAAAGTGAGAAAAAAGGCATCACATCTTCAGTGGCCGAGTGGCAGGATGAATGACTCCAACCCTCAATAACCCTATTGGATCGGTATTAAGATAGAGATTAGATTAAATGATTTGATGACCCAAATCATCCAATCGCATTACTTGATCAAATTCCCAAAATATGAGCCTGAAATAATATATATATATACATATATATATTTATTTATATTTATATTTATATACATACATATATATGGAAAATGCTGATAAATGCGTCTGGGGTGATCACGGACTCCAATCGTTCATCTAACGACCCAAAAGTGTCAATCGATTTAGCTACTTCAATGTCCCATGTAGGCCTGCAAACGAGCCGAGCTCGAGTCGATCTCATCAAAAAGAGCCGGCTCGAGCTCGAGCTTCTTTTTTTGAGCTCGAGCTTGAGCTCGACAAGCCTGTTTTAAAAAGCTTGAGCTCAAGCTCGATGAGCTCGACGAGCTGGGCTCGAGCTAAGATGTTTCAGAGAACTAGAGAAGAGCTAAGATGCAAAAAAACTAATCATTTATGTTACTTTTCAAGAGTTAAGACGCGGATTTCAAAGCATCATATGGAAGCTAAGGTGATAACCATGAGGCACTAAAATAAGAAAGACCGAGACTTCAACTTCAGCAGTTCAACCATGGATCTGGAAGCTAAGGTGATAACCTGAAGTTTTTGAAAACTCTTTTAAAGGTGAAGTTCTGAACACCATAGAAGTAGTCACGCACCTGAAGTTCTGATCGGGAGGAGTAGTGGACTAGCGGCAAAAAATTGGAGGCCCTGAAAATTCGAAACCCTAGCCTGGGTGCGGAAGGGGACAAGCGTCACGAGAGGCACTGCATCGGAATTGCAGAAACGCCGGAAGTGAAAACCCTAGCATGCGGAAAGGGACGAGCACGAGACGGGGGGAAATGAAAAATCTGTCGGTAAAGTTATTCTATATTTATATATATTATTAGTAGTATATTATAATATTATATATTAATATATATTATTTCAATATTAATTATTAATACTTTAATAGTTATATAATATATTGTTTTAAAATAAAGAATTAAAAAAGCTCGCGAGCGCGTGAACAGAGTCTATAGGCTCGAGCTCGGCTCGAAAGCAAGCTCGAGCTCGAGTCGAGTTTTTTTCGAGCCGGCTCGTCGAGCTATCGAGCCGGCTCAACTCAACTTGCATCCCTAGTCCCGTGGACGATCTCCATTAGGCAATGAAGTTGGGCCATGTTATTCAAGAGATTTTGCAAAAAGACCTCTTATGAAGATGGCCAGTAAGGTAGTTGTCACATTCATTTTGAGATTAAAATTAAAGAATCTAATAACCCATTTGTCCAAATTTCAGAATTAAGTAGCCTGACCATTGCAGTAATCCTTAAGAAAAGGAGTACACGGAAGACAAAAGATATGAAGCCATAAAAGCTTGCGTGTAAGAGTTAAACCAACACTTATTCTTATCGTTCCAAATTAGCATGGCCAAGGAAATAAGTTCAGTTCTTGATTCAAGCAATTGGAGGTCAATTTTTTGCCTGATATGAAACTATTTACACAGATAATGTTTACAAGTCATTTTCACATTTAACGATGACATCATTTACCTCCACCTAACCTGTAAGAAACTCAACTACGTAAAAGAAATGTATTAATAAAAAACATAGATGTCATAGTTTCTAAGACAACAAAATATTGTGGAAGTAAAAAAAAATAATGAGTGGATAAAATGAACATTAAACATTGATAAAGCAATGAGAAGTAAAGTACCCGTGTCCCAAATTGCTAATTTCAACTTTTTACCACCCATTGCAACCATCTTCACCTTGAAATCAACACCTACACAAATTAACAAAAGAATCACATTTTTGATAAAATGCTAGCTCCATATACAAATCCTTCTTACTTGTTACAAACACAATAAAGTTTTTTTACAGAGTCAAGAAAAAACAACTATTTTGCAAAGCACAATCATTCAAGTAAAAGAACTATGTTTTTCAAGTGCACGTAGTTATAACCTCAAAAAACAAAAAATTGCACTCCCTGCAACAAGTAATAGCTAAATGACCCCTACTAGAAGCCTTTAAAACTACGACTTCCATTGCAACTGGTGGTTTGGGCATGTTTAATGACCAGCCAATGATAGTCAACCTCTAATCACAATCTGTTAGCTAGCAACCAGTCTGTTGTTCACAAACCCCCATAATCGAGAAGATCATGCCATGATTCTGACTTTGCTCAAGCTATCTCAATCCTCCTCTTCGTCGAGTCCCTTTCTCTCTTGTCCCTCTATCTACAAACTCCTATAATTGCTTGTAGTCGCCTTCACCTTGGCTCTTATCTTTCTCCTCCACATCCTGTAAGCACCAGTACAGGTACGTGTATCGAGTACGATACGTACCCGGTACGGCGGTACGCCAAAATTTAAAAACCAAAGATACGGGTACGCGGCTATACGTTTTAACAAGTAATATATATATATCATAAGTGCAATAAATAGTTCTCAAAATACCGAAACATCACACATAAATCATGACCTGAAGGCTGAAGTACAAGTTCACAAATCAATGCAACAGAACATGAAGTTTTCAAACATTAAGCATTCGTAAATATTACAAAATTTAACACCTTATATGTTTAACCAAAAGGGATAAAATTAAACTTAAGTTTACGCATCAGTCTTTTTTTTTCTTCTTCTTCTTCATTGTTGGAGATCAACATCTTCAATCTTCGGTTAGTCTAGAGACAAGTTAGTCATTTTATTAATAACTTGCGTCGTATCAACACGTTCAATACATGTACTTGTAACAAAAATGTATCAGTACCAGAAACATGCACGGTACAAATACACAACTTAATTGATCGTACTAACGCTTCCTAGCATAGAGCCAACTTTTGTTTACTCTAAAAAACAGACTCCTTTCACAATATGCAGAATGATGTGTTAATTCCAAGTGTATCCGTCGAGTATCGGGTATGTACCGATACCAGATACGTATCCGGTACGGGTACGCTGCCTGCGGGGAAGTATCTGTGTTCCATAGCTCCACATTCTTCCTCTAAATGTCATCCTCAATTTGCTCCTTAACCCACCTCCACCATAAGCTTTGTGCATATGGCCTTAAATCTTCGTTGATGCTCATCCTCTTCCTTGGATCCTCTCCATCATCTCCTCCTCAGCTATACATTCAAATGGTCGCATCCCCTCTCCTCTTCTGCTTAAACGGTTCCACCTATAGCTCTGGCCAACAGGTCATAAAATGTAGTCCGATGTCATTTCCTCATCATCCACCTTACCACTCCTTACTTTTCTACTTATTTGGTCGGTAATGTCCACGACTCTTTCATCATCAATCCTAAGCTTCCACCAAGCTCTAATCATGCCATCATGTCGTTAAGAATTTTACACTTCTCCAACAATTTTTGCTACTTTCTGGTACTACATTGTCCTACTTGTGTGCGTCCACACCTACATGTCACCCCACCCCATGATCAAGAGATAATTTTATCATAGTTGTGCAGGTTGTGCAATCACGAAATTAAATATGAATCATTTATGGTAGTTCACTTTTTTGGCTATACAAACTAACAATGGAGTATAAAAAAGAAAAAATTCATTGGCTAGCAATTTTAGACAAAATCACAATGTCGGTTGCAGGCTATGCAGTATTTGACATGTTGGAGCAGAGATTACAGGTTGTGGGCATTCAAGATGTCAGTTTTTCGAGTAGGTCATAATTGTACCTAATCCTCTGTTTTCATGATCTCTCGTCCTCCACGATCTGCTATTTACCACAAAAATCTTCAATCTGACATTATCTCCAACTCGACATGAGGATGTTAGTCTACTACGAACTCCAGTCCTCTCCAACATAATAATAAGCTTTGGGTTTGTCGATTAATCACAAGAAACTCAGGAATACTTTTGAGTCAGAATTTTCAACCAAGTAGTTATAGTGACCGCTTTATTTTTGTCAATTGTGGAACAGTAATGAAGTAAATTCCCTCCACTTAAAGTGAATTTTCCTCCATTTTTTTCCCTGCGAATTTTGTCGTAGCCTTCTTTTCTTGGACGAGGAAATTTTTCTTCAAACTCAGTAAGTAGAGCTGAACAAACATCATCATATCATGTCAACCATAAATCCTGGTGGCATACTGACGCGAGAAAATAGAAACACCTCTTCCCTTCCCATCTACTGCTTAGATTTTTTGATCTGTTGGGAAAGTTCCTCCAATCATGCTTCGAGAGCATCATACTCTAAACTTGGAAACAATAAATAACATCAAAAGCGGATACAAAATCATCTTCCAATGCAACGGATGAAAGGATATGACGTAGAAAGAATGAACAGTAAATTGTACATGAGATTTAACACGTTTTACTTCAAAATTTCAGGATTATAAAGGAATGTTAATTCTTACAACTTGAAAAGAACCATGGAAATTGTGTAATGAAAAAGTGATGTTAAGATGCATACTAATCTCACAGGCACAAGAAAGAAAAATAATCTTTGAGAGAGATTAGTGTAGTGATGATAATCGTAACATAGTAGCAAAATAACTGAGTAATAGGGACTGCTTAGTGTCATCTTAAACTTGTTCCATAGAGATTCAATATCAAAGGATGCACACCCTCGCCTAAGAAGGTATTACCAATCATCATAAGCTTTTTTTCTCATTCATTCAACTTTCACTGTATAGTAAGATTCTTTTTATGCTTGAGCTAGGAATTCAGAGGGGTGGGAAGATGAATAGTGACCATAAAGTGTCTGGTTATGGGAGCTTGAAGGGTCTGCCATTACAAGAAGCAGATGCTTCGAGGGGAGACTTGATCAAGGTAGGGGTCAGCGGCTATAATTGAAGTGGAGGATAAAGAGTGCGTATATGTGTGTAGGACCGCGGTGATGAGGTGAAAATTGGGAGTGGCATGGAAAATAAAGGAGGATGTGGATATCTGATGAGTGCGATTATGATAGGCTTTTTACTATCATAATTGTAATCATGTCTACTATTTTCTACCTCTTTTTGGATAAATAAACATTGAAGGATAAATAAACATTGAAGAATTAAAGATGATAAAAAGCCGAAAGTTTATGAGCAATTACATGAAAATACTCATTCATCAACTCAATTCTATGTAATCATGAAATAATAAGACTATCAAATTTGTTGTATTGTAAAGGGGTAAACATTTATCGAATTCTCTCTCGAGCAACTCAAAATCTAAACCTAAGTTAGTAAATTTTCTCTCGAACAATTTACAACACTCAAATTTGAATTAATGAAAACACCTTATCTACTACATAAATTCATAAAATCCTATCTCTAAAATACCATGAATCCATTTATTCGCATTCCGATTATCCAAACAACATATCTCTCGATCATGAAATTTGAATTACAAAGAGATTTAACACCAAAATATGAACATGTAAATATCATCACAAACATCCAATTTCTCAATCTAGAGATTTGCAATTCATGTAAAACAAATAAGCAATTCATAATTAGGATAAAACTCTTTGTTTGTAAGTCTACATACGAATAAAATACCACAAATTCGATGAAAACAATACACTACATGATTAACAAATTGTTCAAATTAAAGTTCATGCAAAATAAAAGATAATTAAAGTTGAATCACCAAGAGATAGGGAAGATTAAAAGAGATATAAGAAAGATTAAAAGCATACAAATAATCTCCTTCAATTCCTCCTTCTCTTGGATGCTCCACTTCGTGCTCCAGAAGTTCTCCCCAATGAGAATGATCCAATTTGGATGCTCCACTATGATAATCAATTTGGATATAAGAAAGATTAAAAGCATACAAATAATCTCCTTCAATTCCTCCTTCCCTTGGATGCTCCACTTCGTGCTCCAGAAGTTCTCCCCAATAAGAATGATCCAATTTGGATGCTCCACTAGATAGGATGCTCCACTTCGTGCTCCAGAAGTTCCTCCTTCCCTTGGATGCTCCACTATCATAATCAATTTGAATTATAGGTATGATAATAGAGTGAAGGTGAGTACGAGTACTTGAAAGGACCCCGTGGCCTCCTTCAATGTTTACCCCTTTTATTCATCTTCTTCTTCATTTCCACTTTTCTTTCCAAATTCTTCTCCACCAATTTAGTTTTTTAAAAAAAATCTTTCTATTTTTCCGCAGAATATGTCGTCTGGACGAGCACAAGGCGGTCGCCGTCGTCGACCGGAGCTCCAGGCCTTGTCAACGGAGAGGCGCGACGCCACTGCGCCGCTGGTATTCACTGATCCTGCGCACGTCGCCCGCTACAAAAGCCTCCAATCGAAGAAATTTCAAGACATCCGAACAATTGACTGGAGTGTATTAAAAGAAATAAATTTAGCGGGGGATGTCAGAGAGTTAATATCTGTAACGGGTTGGGCACAGTTTTTTGCGATAGAGGAGTTCGGCTTTAAGGAACTCACACTCGAGTTCATGTCCTCATTTTATTTAAACCTTAGACCTAATCTCACCGAGCAAGCGCTCGAGCACGAGGGGGTCATCTCCTTTCGAGTAGGGGGCACTTTCTACACACTCACCCTGCTCCAATTCACCCAATACCTAGGGGTGTATGAGGATTCATTCCTCTTTAGTGCCGCCAAGGTCTTAGATCTCTTGGCCTTATTACTATCTCTGTTTAATTCTGCATCATTGTTTCACACAACACTGCAAATACAGTTTTCCAAACAGTTTCATAAATTTTTCCACCACTGCGAAACAGCTGATTCCTGCACCACTATTTCCCACCACTGCTTCCTGCACCGCCACAGCTTAGCCAAACAGGCCCTAGGTGTTGTTGATTTTGTATAGAGAGCGAGGTAGAGTGCCAACGTTGGAACACCTGATGGAGAACCGAAAAACAGAGCAAGTAAAAGGTGAAGAAATCGATCATATAACCTCTACAAGCCCCTGCAGGAAGATGCTGACAACATGCTAATGTCAGCCTCCAAAATGGAAGCAACAACACAGGGTTGTTATCTCCAATCCAACTCTCCGACGAGGATAAAAGACAAAAGCAGCAATGTCAATGATGCGGAGCAGAGACCAGGACGCGCTTCGGGCCCTTTCGGGGCTAATTTGACAACTTTCCATATATGGCGTGCCCGGATCAACGATCGGACTCCGCGATTGCGTCTGTAGCGTCGCCGCGAGTCAAAACACTATTATTTTATATTTTCAGTTTATTTTTGATGTATTTTAAGGGCGAACCCACCGGCCAATCATACCGTTGATGGGAAAACCCTAGCTTGTCTTTTCTTATAAATAGGAAGTATGAGGGCTGAAATCAGTCATTGCAGAATTTGGAGACTTCTATTTCCGGATTCCAGCGATCACTCCCCGGTGCAGACGCCGTGAAACCCTAGGTGACTACTCCTAGGTGCTCAAAATTCCCCCCAAAGTACTACCCATCCATAGCCTTCTTCTCCCCCCTCTGAAACCCTCATCTGCAGCCCCTACAGCCCCCAAATCCCAACCCCAACTGGAGATCACTGTTCACGAACACTGTTCGCCCAAAAAACACTGTTCACGGGAACTGTTCAATCACAAACATTGTCCACCGGAATCACTGTTCACCCGTTACTATTCACCCGATTACTGTTCACCGAAAGCAGCCCACCGAAATACTGTTCACGCCGACCCTCCACTTCTTCCCTCCCGTGGATCCACCCTCCGTTAGCCCTAATTTCTTGGATCAATTCAGATCTAGAAATTGCATCCCCAATCCGTTATTCCCACCACCCGTACCTTCCATTTTTGTCCGGATCCAACCTAAAATAGCGGATCCATCCCTCCCCGGCCCGGATCTACTTGTACGTGTCCAGATCCGCCGTTTTACCATCCGTTATCCCCGTTTTCCGCTGAGGGCAGCCACCGTCACCGTCGTTTCGCCACCGGTTCCACCCCCGATCGCCGATCTACACATCCGGTCCTCCAAATCTTCAGTGTCTCGGCTCAGCCCTCTACAGTGTGAGAATTATTGGTATTATAATCTTTGATTTAACATTTTCACTTGATGATTTACTGTATTGTGATGCGACTATTGCTTGTGTGGAAATTGACTATAGTATACTAATAATTGAAGGAAGAATTATTCGTCGCACGCTTGCTTAGGTCCTCCGAGAGGAGGAAGCCGTTGCCTAAATGCTAAAATTTAATTATTTGGTTCCTTATTTCAATTATTTGCGTGGGGTTATTAATTTCATTGCTTATAGTAATTGTCATCGCCAACCGATGACCACCTTGCATGTAGCATTGCATTAGTGTGTCACAACTGCACCTGCACGTGGAGTTGTAGTTTCCGAGCACCACTAGCCTACCCTACATCATTTTGGTATCAGAGGTCAAGGTTAGGCCATTTGCATGTTTCGTAGTGGTAGGTTTTAAATAATCATTGGGTTCATTTATGTCTAGTTATCGCCGTCGTTCGTCTCCTCCATATGATTATCCCGAGTCTACATATACCCGACCTCATAGAGCCCCTCTAGAGAGATCTTCATGTTACCCGCACCACTCCTAGAGATCGTGTTGACCCCTCGACACAATTTCATCATGCTAGAGGCGATCACCACGACGAGAGGTCCTCATGTCTTCATCATTACACCTCTCCGCGATTTCACAATGATAGAATTGAATATCGTTCAGTTCATCGCCGCTACACATCTCCTTTAGGAGAGGAACCTGAGTTTCGATATGAGCAACCTCCACTGTACGTTCACATGGCTCATACGCACCCACGAGCACAATCTGATTATGTTAGAAACTACCATCAAGACGAACCGCAGGAACCCTATAGAGGTCACCATCGGCAGGAACACAATACATGTAGAGACCCTTTTAGTGTTCCACCGATAGAGTTACCTGCGGCTGAATTTATGCGATTAGTTCTTGACCGCTTTGATCTCTTAGATGCTCAATTTAATCACCTAAGATCTACATTACGAAGAAAGCCTAGGGATTTAGGGCAAGCCACCGATGCGGCGAGTAGTGCTCCCACCGAGATAAGAGACCCGACACTTGGTTCTAATCCTTCTCAGTTTGATGAGATTCAGTGCTCATGTGATCTTGAGGTTGAACCTGATCATGACCTTATGATACAGGTGGAGAGTGATACTGACATGACTAGTGAGCATGATCACGTGGGTGAGGACGAGCGACCTAGTGACACTGTGATGGTATACCCATCCTTTTCACCCCACCTAGACCTACAGCTAGACCTAGTGCCCCCTTTGAACAAAGACACGATTCTCGACACTATATCGATTGACCCACACTTGAGTCTGGGCACCCCGACTCTTCCCTTAGTACTGTCTCGGGTCACTTCACTACCGAGAGTCAAGAGTATAATGTTGATCTCGTAGTGACTATGTCACCCATGTACGGGAGCACTACCCCTTTCGATGGTACTCCTCGGGGGGACCTTGACCTTAACGACGAGCCCTATGACGAGCCCCCTGTTGAGCCTCCTGATGATCCGCCACATCTTGGTGAGGTTGAGACTCGGGTGAGCCACTCATGTATGACGTCTCTTTCATTATCATCTCTGGCCTTGCCCCAGAGAAGGGACCTTGAGTGGAGCATAATATATGTAGGGCCTACCTTGAGTCCACTTGAGTATACTCATATTGTGAGGACCTACCTTATGACGCCTCACACTCTGGATGAGTTTTGTGACACGCCACCCGCTGAGCCACCCGATGAGTTCTTTCTTGTCTGGGACGCTCACCATATTTTAGAGCAACGATTTCTAGTCGGTGTACACGATTTTCACTCAGGTGGTCGTCTCCTTCGTGATGACTTTTCTTACCTCCTGGGGATCCCCTTGATGTGCTTCGTTCCCCGAGAGACATTTGGCTCTTTACAAGCCCGTATTTGAGTATAGTTATCTCTCACGGTCATTTGAGCACTCGTCACACACGAGATGAGTTTGTCTACACTCCACCGAAAGAACCTCCTGATAGGCCACCCCATTTTAGAGACATCTTAGACATTATTAGATTTTTCTATAAAAAGTGTACCGTGTCTGTCGTGTTGTCTTTGCATTATTTGTATTACCTGCATGAGTCTGCTGAGTATTTTACATGACATTTGCATGAGTTGCATGAGTCGGTTCGCCGACGAATAATAAAAATCAATGAAAATTACAAAGCCCATGCAGATAAGCGAAGGCGAGAGTAAATATTTACTGTAGGCGAGAAGGTAATGGTCCGAGTCCGCTCTGAGAGGCTCCCTTCGGGGCCTGCCAAGAAGTTAAGCTCGAGGCGAATGGGTCTGCACTCCATTATTAGTCGTATTGGGACCAACGCCTACCGACTTGACATCCCGGCCAGTATGAGAATTCACCCTGTATTTAATGTTGAAGATCTGACTCCATACTATGAACCTCATGAGTATGTGGACCCAAGCAGTGGAGATGCCCCGCCACCCCCACCCCCATTTTCGCTACCATACCACTCTCACACATTACCACCATCTGATGGTCATCCTAGTTCACCCATTGTTGTCACCCACCCACCCAGGAATTCGTCCACTTTGGTTCCACCGCATGCACCACCGATCGTACCGGGATCCACCTTCCGAGAGGTGAGCGATGAGAGCATCACAGAGTTCAGATTCCACCAGTTTGTTCCTACTTCAGAGGGGTCGCGTTGTCGCTACTTGATACATTGGCGGGACCGCCCAGATGTAGTTGACGCTTGGATACTTGCAGCAGAGCTTGATCGATTCGCCCCTGGACTTCGACTTCAGTACGACCGTCTTCATTCACCAGAGATGACAACTTTTCAGTTAGGGGGAATTGATTGGCGAGGACACCCTTCCGCCGATGACACTTGGACGACTTCCGGTGGACCTCGTCGAGTTGTACCTGGCGATCAGCGAGAGAATTCCGATCTCAATTCATCGGGAAATGAATTCTTTCAAGTCTGGGAGATTGATGCGGAGCAGAGGCTAGGACGTGCTTTGGGCCTGTTCGGGGCTGATTTGACAACTTTCCATATATGGCATTCTTGGATCGACGATCGGACTCCGCGATTGCGTCCGGAGGGTCGCCGCGAGTCAAAACACTATATTACTTTATATTTTTTAGTTTATTTTTGACGTATTTTAAGGGAGAACCCACCGGCCAATCATAGTCGTTGATGGGGAAACCCTGGCTTGTGTTTTCTTATAAATAGGAGATATGATGGCTGAAATGAGTCATTGCAGAATTTGGAGACTTATATTCCCGGATTCCAGCTATCACTCCCCGGTGTCGACGCCATGGAACCCTAGTTGACGACTCCTAGGCGCTCAAACTTCCTCCCAAGGTACTACCCATCCATAGCCTTCTTCTCCCCCCTCCGAAATCCTCATCTGCTGCCCCTACAACCCCCAAATCCCAACCCCAACCGGTGAGCACTGTTCACGGGCACTGTTCACTAAAAACAATGTTCATGGGAACTGTTCGACGATTACTGTTCACCCGCTACTATTCACCTGATTACTGTTCACCGAAAACCAGCCCACCGAAATACTGTTCACGCCGACCCTCCACTTCCCTCCCGTTGATCCACCCTCCGTTAGCCATAATTTCTTGGATCAATTCAGATTTAGGAATTTCAGCCCCGATCCGTTATTCCCACCACCCGTGCCTTCCATTTTTGTCCGGATCCAACCTAAAATAGCAGATTCATCCCTCCCTGGCCCAGATTTACTTGTATGTGTCCGGATCCGCCGTTTTACCATCCGTTATCACCGTTTTCCGCTGAGGGCAGCTACCGTCACCGTCGTTTCGCCACCGGTTCCACCCCCGATCGCCGATCTACACATCTGACCCTCCAAATCTTCAGTGTCTCGGCTCAGCCCTCTACGTTGTGAGCATTTATGGTATTGTAATATTTGATTTGACATTTTCATTTTATGATTTACTGTATTGTGCTGGGACTATTGCTTGTGTGGAAATTGATTCTACTATACTAATAATTGCAGGTGGAATTATTCGTCGCACGCTTGCTTAGATCCTCCGAGCGGAGGAAGCCGTTGCCTAAGTGCTAAAATCTAATTATTTGCTTTCTTATTTCAATTATTTGCGTGACGTTATTAATTTCATTACTTTATAGTAATTGTCGTTGCCGACCGACGACCACCTTGTACGTAGCATTGCATTAGTGTGTCACCCCTGCACCTGCACGTAGAGTTGTAGTTTCCAAGCACCACTAGCCTACCCTACATCAGTCAACCTCCTAATCTCACTCACATCACTTCAAAATACCTCTCCTAACCATCGACAAAGAAGAACGGCCCAAAGGAAAACAAAATCTAACAGCAACTACAATATCACACAGTTTATCTTTTCCTCTATTGCAGCTCTCACACACAGCAAACAGAAGAAACAAAGAACAAATCACAAATTGATTTCAATCTTAGCATTCAACATCATTTGACTACTCCTAAACAGGAAATCACAATGCAAATCACAATATTAAACTTCATCACCAAAAATTGAACGAAATTACATAATATTTATACTAATCGAAGAGAACCGTCTGAATTTTCAAAAGAGCGGCCATGGCAGAAGAAGAAACTGTCGGAGGAGGAAGTCCTGGCAGCGAAATAGAGCGGTATCGTGGGCAAAAATTGTGTGGGAGCTTCTCCTAGTACAACGCCAAAGTCGGGAGAGGGGCGGCTGAACCCTAATTGTGCGCCTGTCGGAGGAGGAAGTTGGACTGATTAAATCCTGCAGAGAACAACCTCTCATCGATGCTTGAATCTAGGCTTGCAATGCCTGGAGGAGAGAAAAAAAAATAAGCTCGAGTGTTTAGAAGCGGAGCAGGATCTGGAGAGGTAGGGCGAGAGGAAGAGCATGCACAAATGGGGGAGGCGAAGCGGAAATCGCGAATGAGAAATGTGGAATAAGAAAATGGAACCAATCTCTGTCTGGATTTGGAAGCAAGAAATCAGAAGCAACCTCTGCTTCGATCAGAGCTTTTTGAGGAGTCGAAAGAAGTGGAAGAAATCGCGTGGACGAAGCGACGACGACGGCCACGGGCTTGCGACTTCTTCTTGCGACGGCGACGGGCTTGCGACAAGCTTGCGATTGACGGAGCTGCTCTACCTGCGCAGAAGAAGTCGGGTATCGCGACAGGCTTGCGATTGACGGAGCTTGCGACGGGCTTGCGATTGACGGAGCTGCCCTACCTGCGCAGAAGAAGAAGTCGGGTATCACGACGGACTTGCGATTGACGGAGCTGCCCTAGCTACGCAGAAGAAGAAGACCGGTATCAGGATTTTAAGGCCGGTGAACAGTGCACGTCTCTCTTAATTAAGCCCTAATCCGGCCAAATGACCAAAATACCCCAAAAGTTAACCCACCAAAACCGGTTTTATGAGGGCATTTTGGGATTTAAATGTTACACCATGCCCTCATTAGAGGTTTGCTTATATAATAAAGATATAAATATATATATTTCACAAAATTCTAAACAATTACATGAATTGCAGAGTGGTACAATGCAACATTCAAGGTCGATAGAGGTCCGGGCAGGTGCGGCGTCAGACACTTTTGCGTCGACCTGATCTGTGCTCGTCTCCACCAGAATTCCTCGAGGTAAGATCATGGAAGTCCTCGAGTGAAGAGGAGGGAACCTTCTTGGAGCCTCAGGGAGCTATGACAGGGAGCGGTAGCTTGCAGCTTGCGAACGGCAGAGGCGAGCTGCGCGGGATCATGGAAATCATGATATGGGGGGGGGGGGTTATGGCGTCGGTCGGGCGCTTCGTGTGATAGAAGAGGGTTAGAGAGAGATAGGAAATTAGAGAGAGGAATAGATGAAATTAAAATAACTTGTTTGCTTGTCTTTCTTGGTTCCCCGCCCGGGTATTAATAGTCACACCCAAAATGCCCTTCTTTAGGCTTAGACGCGGATGATCAAATGCGCATGATAAAATATAAAGTAGAACTAGATAAAAGGTTTGCGATATGCGGGACCAAAGCGGGACCATAACATCTCCACCATGCTCTACGACAAGCTTTCCCTCAAGCTTGTTGTGTGGTGACGGTCGGCGTCGGATCCCCCGTGTCCGTGTCAGCATCCCATTCTGCGGCAAGGTTTTCTACCTCCAACCAGAAGAGGAGCTTGTATCGATGTTCGCTAAAAAATGACTCGTCGCAGTTGTAACAGAGGCCCTTGGCACGACAGTCACTCATCTCCTGTATTGACAGTCGGCGAATGGTGGCTGGACGGTCAGCATCGCGGTCCGGAGCGAGGAGACTGATTGTGGACGATGGCAAAGGGCGTGAGGTGCGGCTGGACCCCTCAGTGTCTAGGTGATGGAGATAAGGGCGATCCAAGAGCAGATGCTTCTCGCAGATGCAAGCCAAGCTAATTGCAGTCGTCAGATCCGCAATGCCTGAAATTCCACGTCCATGCGGCGGCGTTCATGGAGTCCCGCCATGAAGTTGGGAGCCTGCTGTGCCGGAAGAACTGAGGGAGTGCGGGTCAGGAGGACCTGAAACTGTTCAAGGCACTCGTCGATCAGACCGATCTGCCGAAGAGAAATGAGATCCCCCAAGGTATTGCTGTGGAGGGGTGGGCCAAAGCGGAGAGTGCAACTCACTTTGAAATCCTCCCAAGATAGGAGTGGTTTCTCCCGTTGCAGTTGGGAAAACCAAAATTGGGTGGGGCCCATCAGGTGGAAGGAAGCCACATCGAGCTATTCTTCCCAAGGGATGCACTGATGGGCGAAGAATTGCTCACAATGAGAGAGCCAAGCCAATGAGTCTTCGTGACCGTCGAATATTGTAAAGTCCTGCCGCATGCATCGTGGCACACCGTTGCCCTTGTGCCTCGGGGTTAAAAACTTCGGCAGGGTTGGCGGAATTAGCACGTCATTGGAGGAGCCCGTTGTCGGTTGGGCTGTTCGGTTAGCCGCTAGTTGGGTGGTGACGACGGTAATGTGGGCGGTGTTATTGTCCGCTAGGAGCTTGACGAGAGACTCAAAAATTTGAGAGAGGGAGGACGGTTCGGCCATTGCTGGAGGCAGAATTGGTGGGTTATCGGCGCCGGAGGGATTGGAGGAAGGAGGGACTGGCGGCGAAAGCAGCCCGATAGAGGTAGCAAGCAAGGGTCCCCCGTCGATGGAGGAGCCAAGCAGTATATGCTGTGGGGTAGCGCTGGCGGAGAGCGGCCGGGGCGAAGCCGGTCGGGGCAGAGTCGGCTGGGCGGAGCCTGTCGGGCCGGAGTTGGCCAAGGCGGAGTCGATCGGGGCGGAGCAGGTCAGGGCGGTGCCCCCGTCAATGTTGGAGCTCGGTCGGGGCGGATCCGGCTGTGCGAAGCGGCCGAGGGGTCAACGCTCGGCAAGGATGGCTTGGTCGGCCACAACGGGGGTAGAAGGCGGTAGATCGGAGTTTCGACGGCAGGGAGGAGAGTTGCCTCTGATACCAAGTTGTTACGTGTCCTATATTGAGAGCACGTGCAAGTGGGAAGCGGAGGGAAGTCCTCGAGGGAGGAGGATGGAACCTTCTTGGAGCCTCGGGGAGCTATGGCAGGCGGCGGTAGCTTGCGGCTTGCAAACGGCGGAGGCGGGCTGCGCGGGATCGCAGAAGTCGCGATTTGGGGGGGGGGGGGGGTGGCTAGGGCGCCGGTCTGGCGGTCCTTGAGATAGAAGAGGTTAGAGAGAGATGAGAAATTAGAGAGAGGAATTGATGAAATTAAAATAACTTGCTTGCTTGTATTTCTTGGTTTCCCACCCGGGTATTAATAGTCGCACCCAAAATGCCCCCTCCTTGGGATTAGATACGGAGGATCAAATGCGCATAATAAAATATAAAGTAGAATTAGATAAAAGGTCCGCGATATACGTGAACAAAGCGGGACCAAAGGGAGACCATAACACATTGCTGGAGAAATATGGACTTATTTAATATTCCCACACAACTACCTCCTCACAGAGGAAAGGATCATCAAATCTGTCTAAAAGATAACACCAGCCATATAAATATCAAACAATACAGATGTCCTACATACCAGAAGGATGGAATAAAGAGACTTATTGATGAAATGATGAGTTCAGGAGCTCTTTTACCCAGGAACGCCCCATTCTCCTCTCCCATAATTGTAAAAAAGATATATGGATATTGGAGATTTTGTATCAATTATAGATAGTTAAGCCATAACACATGAAATATTAATTTTTCATCTTGTATTTTCATTTCACATTAATTACTAGTTTTCCCTCTAGAGGCCTATTTAAATGAGTACTGCATGAACATTATTATACTTGGATCATTTGGATATTGACCATAGGGCTGTCCAAAGGAGTTAGCTTGGGTTTCTCTCCTACTTCTCCTCTTTTCCCTCCTCTTTTCCTTTCCGGAACCCCACGAAATCGTAAGGGGTAACAATTTGATATGTGGCACGAGGATGGAACAAGATACTAGATACAATACAAAACGGATATCGAAAATGTGATTTTTTTTAAAAAATAATGATACGAGAAACTTTTAAAATAGGCAACAATGATAAATCAGTCCCTGAACTATGAGAACTTTTTAAAATCAGTCCCTAAACTTTTGAAAGGTTGAAATCAGTCCCTAAACTATTAATATCAAGCCAATTGAGTCCTAAAAACATTTTTTTTGTTATCAAATCTCTTGTTTACGTTAACCAAATGGCATTTTGCGTTTACCGAACACAAAAAAAGATGGGCGGCGAGTCCCTGTGCTGGAGGATGGCGAGTTTGTTCTCTTTGGTGAGAGATCAAATCTTTCTCTGTTCTTCTTACTAAAATGTTCTAATTTTTTGAAGTGGTCGGGGGTGGATCAGTGGATGGAGACGCATCACTTCGACAAACCAGTCACCACCCTCGATCGTCTACTAGCGTTTCTTCTGTCCGCACTTCGATGGAAATGCCTATGGCGAGGGCAAGCTTTCAAAGACGATGTTTATTGCCGGATACTTCAAAAACCTCGCTAAATGGACGGAAGTGGCAGAAGTCATGTGAACAACAACCAGAAAGGACACTTAAATAATTGAAGCAGAAGACATGTTAGTAGACGAGGGTGGCAACTGGTTTGTTGAAGTGTTGCGTCTCCATCCACTGATCCAGCTCCTCCGACTTCAAAAAATCAAAACATTCTAGTAAGAAAAACAAAGAAGAGATTTGATCCCTCACCAAAGAGAACAAACTCGTCGTCCTCGAGCACAAGGACTCACTGCCCTTCTTTTTCTGCGTTTGGTTAACGGAAACTGCCATTTTTAAACATAAATAAGAGATTTTATACCATAAACTATTTTTAGGGCGTAATTGGCTTGATTTTAATAGTTTAAGGACTGATTTCATCTTTTCAAAAGTCCAGGGATTGATTTTAAAAAGCACTCGTAGTTCAAGGACTAATTTAGCATTTTGCCTTTAAAATAACGTGTTACAAAAGTAAAATGATAACTAGTGAAAAATATTTTAAAAAATAACACCTCCAAAATGTTTTCATGTTTCAGCAGCCATGCTATGCTGATCAAACACTTTAAATCATTTGCAAAAGTATTAACACTATAATGAAAAGGAAAACCTATTTAAAAGGAAATTTAATACAAATTAAATGAAACAAACATAATATTGTAGATGATTTCTGCAGCAACAATGAATCAAGATATCCGTTTATTATTTTTAAAAACATAGTTTCACTGCTTCGTCGATCGCCATCACCTTAGTGTGGCTTGTGTTACTGTACCTCTTGTGTCATTTTCGTAATATTGTTGTAGGCCCACTGTCGCCTATATAATGGAATGGAGGTGAGTCTTTATTATCATCTTTGGTTTTTAGGATTTGTCTCTCATTTGTATTCATAATATTTTTGTAGGTCTACTCTCACCAATTCCCGTCACTTTAGTGTCGCCTATGTTTATTTACTATGTAGTCCTAATGACATTCTCATAATATTGTTATATCATCTTTGGTCTAGGGTTTGTCTCTCATTTGGAGAGGAGATTCAAGGAAAAAACAACTCTCGAAAGCTAGGCACGAGCTTGTCTCGCGAGGTTGTTCGCACCTTTTAATTCAATGTAAGTTCGATTCAATAGCCAATCCTATAATTCTCCATCAGTCTTCCTCATGTGATATATTTTTCCGGTTACATCTTCTTGAAATGACTCCAAGTGACCTTATTTTACTCATTCGTCATAAGTATTCCACGGTTCCACCATGTCAGGGGGTAATGTGATAGTTTATGTCCATCAAAAGTGAATTGCTCGTGGGAGTTATAACTTTAGACTGAAGCATACCCCTAACTGATTCATCCAAGTGTCTACATTCCCAAAGTTGATAAAGCCATAGCTGATAGGGATGCCAACTTTATCCTTCACCTGAAAATTTCTTGTTTTATCTCCTTTGTTCAATTGAATGGTGTGTATGATATCTCTTTCATCTTCCTCATCCAGCTCTTCAGAAAGATCTTTTGACTTACATCTTAGTGGTGTCGTCGCACGAGGGGGAGTTACCTTTTAGCTGCTCCGCTTGACTCACAAGAGCATTTGAAGAAAAGTGACTTGCATTTCCAAGTAGTAAATATTTTCCTTCTGAATTTGCCATCTCTTTTCCTTCACAAGGCAATTCTTCCCCAATGATGCTGATTAGTTGGTGATGCAAGACATAATAGCTAGTGTGGATATATAAATTTTTTTAATATATTTTCTAATTATGTCTTGAGTAAACACTCATGTGTGTCATGAGTCAACATTGTCATGTGTCTATTATGAGTCATTGTTAGTCAAGTTTGTGTCATAGTCAATATGTTATGAAGAACTCAAGTATACCATGCTAAACTTAATCCAAACCACCTAAAAGCCCTATACCTTAACATACATCAGTGTTATAAAAGCACCCCCAGACTTTGCAATTAGTATACTTCCCACAATATTGAAAGATACTCCAACTTTTTATTTATTTTTTTCATTGTTGTGGATATCGGCCGACATATCCGACATGTCGGCCGACATGAAGGTTTGGGAGCAAAAACGACACAAAACCGGCACAAATTCTGGGTGTGGCGATTTGAAAATAGCGGGCCGACATGGTTTAGGGTTTAGGGTTTAGGGTTTAGGGTTCTTAACCGACATGTCGGCCCAAAAAAACGCCCGATTTCGGGCGTTTTTTTAGGTTTTTTTTATAAAATTATTAATTATATATTTTATTATTATTTATAATGAAATGAGCGGGTCGGGCTACTGTTTTAACACCCCCGACCCCGCTCATTTCATTCCATCCCGTCGCTCTGCCCTAGTTCTCCACGTCGCTCCTGCCCTAGGTCTCCCGCGCGCGCCGACGACACTATCTCTCTGGTTCTTTCTTCTCCCTGCTCGTTGGTGCCCTCTGGTTCTCTGGTGCTCTCTAGCTCGTTGGTGCTCTCCCTCTCTCGCGCGCTGTCGGCACTCTATCTCGCTGGTTCTTTCTTCTCCCTACTCGCTGGTGCTCTTTGGTGCGTTGGTGCCCTCTGGTTCTCTGGTTCTCTGGTGCTCTCTAGCTCGTTGGTGCTCTCCCTCTCTCGCGCGCTGTCGGCACTCTATCTCGCTGGTTCTTTCTTCTCCCTACTCGCTGGTGCTCTTTGGTGCTCTGGTTCTCTGGTTCTCTGGTGCTCTCTAGCTCGTTGGTGCTCTCCCTCTCTCGCGCGCTGTCGGCACTCTATCTCGCTGGTTCTTTCTTCTCCCTACTCGCTGGTGCTCTTTGGTGCTCTGGTTCTCTAGTTATCTGGTGCTCTCTAGCTCGCTGGTGCTCTCTCTTCTCCCTGCTCGCTGGTTCTCTCTCGGCTGGTTCATTCTTCTCCCTACCTCCCCCTCTCATTCTATCGCTCTGCATTTTTTTTTGTTGGTTGTTGTGCTAGCTGTCGGCTGTAGCATGGTGGCTGTCTTGTGGGTTGTTACTGGTGGCTGCCGACCCATTTAGTTGTTGGTAGCTGCCTTGTTGCTTTATTTGTCTTATTAGTTGCTGCTGGAAGCTTTCATTGATTGCCCTGTGCAAACTCTCTGGGCTAGAAGAAAGAACCAGAGACATGTTGTCAGACATGTCGGTCCGATATTTTATTTGTGGTTGTCTTGCTGGTTGTAGTATAGTGTTTGCGTTGTTGTTTTATTTGTCTTATTAGTTGCTATTTTATTTTTATTTGACACATTTATTAATCAACAAATGATTTGCAATACCCCTATTAATAGTTATTTATCCAACTTCATTTTGCAATCAATGATGCATGTATATTCAAGCACATTTTTAGTTGCCCTGCTGCTTTGTGTCTTTTAATAAATAAAGTGTGAGATGATTTGAAAATTTGAATAAAGTGTTGGATACTTTAAAAGTTTGAATGATAGTTATAACTTTGTATACTAGTATACTACTGAGAATGTAAAATTTTGTTGGATAAATAAAGTATTGCATGGATAATATAAAAGATATCTGAAGATCTAACGATCTAATGAAGTTATGAGGCTTTTATGATGTTGATTTTTTTTCAACTAGCAATTTTTCTCGTGATATAGTTATGTTAAATATTTTTTCATTTCATTTAACTAATATTATTTTCATTTCGTGTCCTATTAGAATGGCTTCTTCTGCTGGTTCTAGTGAGACTCCCGTATCTCTGGTACCAACCGGTAGAGATCCGTTCTGGGCATTTGGTGAGAAGTTGGTTGCAAAAGACACAAACCAAATCAAATGCAACTACTGCAAGAAGACAGTGAATGGCGGAATTACACGTTTCAAGCATCACTTGGCTGGGTGGAAGGGTAATGTTAAGTCATGCCCTCAGGTTCCCGCCGACGTTAAGGCTAAAGCGGATTCGGCGCTGAACTCAAATTTACAGAGTAAGAGAGCTAAAAGTGCCAAGTTTGAAGCAATCTTAAATGAGGTGGTTGTTGAAGGAGTGCATGTTGATCAAGAAGAGGACACTAGCATACTTAGGAGCACAGGTTCAAAGGGTCCAATGGACCAGTTTGTTCATTCAGCTGCCGAGTCTACCAAGGGAAAAGATTCCCAATAAAGCACGATAGAAAGTAAGTACAAAAAGAAAGCCAGAGATGATGCTGCCGTGTACATAGGTAGATGGGCATATGAAAACGGGATCCCGTTTAACGCCATATGTAATTCATCCTTTCAGCAGATGGCTCATGTCATTGGTTTATGCGGACCCGGGATGAAGATCCCAACATTTTATGAGTTGAGAGAGAAAAATTTGCGAGGGGAGGTGGAGAGGACGAAGGAGATGTTGGGCATATTCACGCAGACATGCAAATTGAATGGTTGCAGTATCATGACCGATACATGGACAGATCGGAAGGGTAGGAGCGTGATGAATATCATGATACATTGTAGTTCTGGAGTAGCATTCTGGCTTTCGAAGAATGTCTCCTCCTCCACACACGATGGGAAGTTCATCTTTGACTTGTTAGATGAGGCGATTGATAGCCCTGAGAGCCCAGGAGAGCATGGTATCCTGCAGATTGTGACGGATAGCGCGTCCAATAATATGGCTGCTGCAAAGCTTATGGCTTTGAAAAGACCTACGATTTTTTGGACTTGTTGTGCGGCTCACACTATTAATCTACTGTTACAAGATATAGGAAAATTGAAGGCAATAAAGAGTGATATCTCCTTAGGCCGGCAACTCTCTATATTCATCTATGGTCACACCATCTCACTCGACATGTTTAGAGAGTCAACAAAGGACTTGGACTCTCATTAGCTTATTCGACCAGGTGTGACGAGATTCGCTACAGCATTTCTATCTTTAGAGAGCATCTTAGAGAAGAAGAATCAATTGAGGGGTTTATTCACATCTGCAAAGTGGGCTGCAACAAAGTTGGCCAGTAGTGCTGGGGGAAAGCAGGTAAAACTATTGTTTTTTTATTCATTTCATTTAAAATATATGTTTTGAAAGTTGCTCTTTTATAGTATTTTCTTAATATTTTTTTTTGCATATGGTAGGCTGCAATGATAGTGATGAGCGCTAGATTTTGGGCGAATGTCGAGCTGGCTGTTGGTATATTCACACCATTTGTGAGAGTTTTGAGAAGAGTCGACGGGGATACACCATCCATGGGGTGGTTATATGGTGATATCAAAAAAGTTAGGGAAGAGGTTGTCGTAGTTCTCGATCACCAAGAGAACAAATATCTTCCTATATGGAAGTTGATTGATAGCAGATGAGAGAAAAAGATGAGCAACCCTCTGCACCTTGCAGGTTATTAGTTAAACCCAAATTTTTATTATTTTTGTCGAGTGGAGATTGAACAGTCCTATGCACTTTGCAGGGTATTACTTAAACCCATATTTTTATTATTCTCATCGAGTGTAGATTGAGGCTGACGGAAGGTTTATGAGTGGTTTTGTTGAGTGTCTCTCAAGGATATATAGGAAAGATCCTTCTACACAGGATCACATCAGCGCTGAGCTTGATGTTTACCAATACCAACAAGGGTTATTTGGTAAAGAGATGACAAAGAGACAGCTACAAAATCCCAACTTAAATCCAGGTACATTTTAATATATATATTTATTAACAATAATGATGTATTTATGTATAATAAATGAATAATTAATAGTTTAATACATTGTGTTGTCATTTTAATTTGCACAGTACATTGGTGGCGGCTTAACGGTGCTGATACGCCGTACCTTAAAACTATGACCATGAAAATTTTAAGTCTGACTACTTCATCTTCTGGCTGTGAGAGGAACTGGAGCACCTTCGAGATGGTATACAATAATTTAGTTATGTAGTTAAACATTTATATCTTATTATATGATTGTATGCATTATTTAACTCTTTTTAAAAATGTACAGATACATTCTAAAAAGAGAAATAAACTTGATAACAAGAGATTGAACGATTTAGTATTTGTAAAGTTCAATGCTTTGCTAAAGTCGAAATATTCAGAGACATCTTGGGATCCATTGACAGCTAAGAATGTTGATTCTGGAATGGTACAAGAGTGGATGGTAAATGTTGATCCTGAGGAGGATGAAGATGAAGATGACGATGATGAAGTCTTTCCTGGCGAGGGGCTGACATGGGCGCAAATTGGCAATATAGTCGACACTGATCATGATGAAAGGAGACCTCAAAGATTAGCTACAAGCAAAGAAGTGACAATTAGTTATCAAAGAAGGAGAAAGAGAAAAATATCTGAAGTGGACGAGGGAGATCTAGAGGGTTCATCGGATGAAGATCATATCCTATCTACTCTGCCAACTATAGATGAGTTTTCAGGTGATGAATAATGAGGTATGTTTGAGTTTTCATATTTAAAGTGTTGTATGTTAAATGGTAGATATAGATTTTAATATTTAAAAGTTCAATAGCTTGTAAAATAGGTAGTACTGTGATATGTATAAAAATTAAAAAATAACATGTAATTACATATATAATTAATTAAATATTAAAATCCGATATATGAAATATCCCCGATATATCCCCCGATATATAAAAAACCGACATGAAAACTCAAACCGACATGTCCCCGACATCCGACATCTGCAACATTGATTTTTTTTAACCAAGAGGCCATAGTAGGGATCATTCCGAGTGGGTGCAAGTATACACGCACTCAAACCACATATCACTATGTCTTTTTGTTTTTGGGGTTCATAGTATGGATCATTACAAGTGGGTGCAAGCATACACGCACTCAGGTCACATATCACTATGAACAAACTCATACCAAGAAGGTCTCAATGATAGGTGTGCTAATAGGTAAGGATTTGGCCTTGGTGAATTTTAATAGTAGAGTGTCAAAAGGATAAGGATTATGTACAAATTGGGTGTGCAAGGGTATAATGTTAAGGTTTTGGGATTGCAAGGTTCAAGCTATCCAAAAGGAGGCCTAAGTCATTTTCGCCCTCACTAATTAACTTATGCAAAAGTTTTGAGGATCGCTAGAGGGTAAGTTCTAGATATCAATAGAGTGTATTTTTTTTATTTTGATGTTCTAATACAAAATTACCAAAATGTTACACTCATCAACTCACTTTATTATAGATGATTATATTTTCTAAAATAGAGATTGATAGTTAATGATATAAATGATTAATCTTAAAAATAAATTATATAGAGAAAATTAAGATATGAATTTCTATACTTAAGTACAAATCAACAAAGTTGAACACTCAATGAGTCTACATCAATTCATTTTAATCAGCGTGCGAAGTTAAATTAGATAGTTATAATCCAAATGAATGAATACATGAGAGCTTAAAGGAGTAACAAAAATTATTTCACTTGGTTTTTTTTTGAGGGGGGTATAACAAACTTGAGTATTATGATAGCAAAATTATAATTAATTGTAACCATGTCTATCACAACAATTATAAAATGGAAGAACATCCACCCCCAGACTGAAAATTTGCAATGTCCTCATTGCAATGTAAAGTGCGGAAAGAGTAATTTCACTAATAAAAAAACTGCTATCATGAAAATAGAAGATCACATGAAGGAAATAGGAGCTGACATCAAATCATATATAATATCTGAAATACACTGATAGAAATAAATACTACAATACACAGATACATGTCAAAAGTAAGGCGACTGGTCGGTCTGGTCGTCGGGGAAGTGTGGCTTGCCAGGAGCTGCCGGTGCGCGAGGAGCAATCCCCAGGTGGTCCCTGATCTGAATGAGGAGGTCCTCTGTCCGAGTCTGCGCATCCTCGATACTGCAAATACACCCAGGGGTGTATGAGGCCAAGAGATCTAAGGCCTCCAAGTTGGTTTCTCCCGCCCTCCATTACATTCACCACCTCCTTAGTCACACCTTGAGCGGTCGGGGCGAAAGCTCCGGCGTTGTTAGTCGGCAGGACGTGCTATACCTTTATAGCATGTCGTCTCGTTATCCCCTCCACCTCGGTTTCCTGCTCGCCCAGTTCATTCTTCACCAGGCCGACAACCCCCGCATAGGGTCTATTTGTGTAGCACCCTACATCACCCGCTTGGTGAAGAGAATGGACATCTTCTCCGCCCTTCCCCCGATGACTGTGGTCGCGAAGACCGTGCCGATTACGATGGCCAGTCTTCGATCCCTCCGCCTCGTCACCGCTCGTCAGCGCCGGGGAGGCATTATTTATTCTCTTGCGGGGCGTGGACGACACGTACAGGACGACGATGACGACGAGATGGATCCGGACCTCGATGAGCCGCTGGTGCCTCCGTCCCGTTCTACTTATGATCAGGGAGAGTCTTCTACTGCTCCTCCTCCAACTCGTTCGCAGTATTCGCGGGAGCTCCAGCATTTCTTCGAGACCGAGCTCCAGGCCCAGGTCGGGCCCTGCTTATAACGGGCCCAGATCTATGAGAAAAAAGAGGGTCTGTCTGAGCCCACAAAATCGGGCCCAAACAGGCCTCAAAAAATAACCTGCTGGCTTTCAGGATTGCTGGGCTGCAGCCCAACATTTAGTGTTGGGCTGCAGCGCCCAACATTAAATGCTGGGCGGCAGCCGCCCAGCATTCAATGCTGGGCGGCAGGAGCCCAGTGTTCAATGTTGGGCGCTGCCCAGCATTAAATGTTGGGTGGCAGCCCAGAATTAAAAGCTGGGCGGCAGCCCGGCATTATTATAATGCTGGGCGGCAGCCCAGCATTATAATAATGCTGGGCTCCCAGCAGGCTTCAGGCCGGGCCCAGGTCTGGGCCTGGCTCGGGCCGGGCACCAGGCCGGGCTCTGGCCAAATAAGGGGGCCTGGTGAGCCCCCTTAGGTCGGGCCCGGGCCTAACCAGACCCGGGCCTACTCAGACTCGGGCCCGGGCAGACCCGGGCCGGGCAATCGGGACCGGGCTAAATTTGCACCCCTACCCCCAGGTCAGCAAGGAGGCTTTCGAGCCATGTGAGTTCTAAGACAACCGATGTCATCGATCGGTATTCAGCTTTCGCGGAGGATCGAGCAATCACGAATTGTTTCTTACTTTTTCATGTAATGAGATGACCGCCAAAATATGTACAGAACCCACTGGTTGACCGTCGATCATCCAGAGAGCCAGCATAATCGGCATCAGAATATGCAACTAATGCTGGAGTAGAGTCAGAGGGTTTGTAAACCAGCCCTTGACCAGGAGCTGCCTTAAGGTATCAGAGAATCTGTTCAACCGCCTGGAGATGAGAAACCAGGGGAGCATGCATGAACCGACTGACAATCCCAACAGCGAACAATATATCAGGTCTCGTGACCGTTAGGTAGATCAATTTTCCCACAAAGCGTCGATAGTATTTCGGATTCTGGAGGGGCAGATCATCATCAGAGGCATGAGCACACAGCTTGTGATTTGCCTCCATCAGAGTAGTAGCTGGTTTGCAACCAAATTGGCCAGCGTCTTTGAGGAGATCAAAACGATACTTCCGTTGGGAGAGGACATGCCCATCCGGACGTCGTGCAACCTCAAGACCGAGGAAGTAGCGAAGATGCCCCAGGTCTTTAGTCTGAAACACAGTGCTAAGATATTGTTTGACCGCGTGAATCCTCTTTGAATCATCCCCAGTGAGCAGGATGTCATCAACACAAACCAGCAGAAGGATCGTTCCTGTTGCCCGATGTCGCGTGAATAAGGAGAAGTCTGAGGAACTGCGAGTGAAGCCCATGTCCCGAACAACCTTGCTGAACTTGTCAAACCACGCCCGAGGGGATTGTTTGAGACCATAGATGGATTTCTTCAGACGACACACCCGAGACTCTCCCGTGGTCTCAAACACATGCGGTTGGCGCATGTAGACGATTTCCTGAAGATCACCATTCAAAAACGCATTCTTGATATACAGCTAATGAAGAGGCCAGTGGCGATGCACAGCCACGGAAAGGGGGACACGAACGGTGTTGAGCTTGGCCACTGGAGAGAAGGTTTCCTCATAATCAAGACCCTGCTGCTGAATGAAGCCACGAGCCACCAGACGGGCCTTCAGACGGTCAACAGTGCCATCAGGAGCATGTTTGATGATGAAAACTCATTTACACCCAACAGGTTGCTGACCGGGAGGTAAAGGAACACGGACCCAGGTCTGGTTGGCCTAAAGGGCCGTCATTTCCTCGTCCATGGCAGCCCGCCAACCTGGATGCTGAAGCACCTCCTGCACAGAGTTAGGGACAGAAACAGAGGATAATGATGTGGCAAAGTGAAGAAGCGACGGTGAAAGACGATGAAGAGAGACGTAATTAGTCATAGGATGAGCGGTGGAGGCTAGAGCCGGAGTAGCAGGCTGCGGAGCGTCAGAGGTCGAAGCCGACTGCAATGGGGCAACGGGACGAGGAGAGCGACGAGAATAGACCCGGATGACAGGTGGTTGGGGAAGGACTGGAGGCTGGGCAGGAAGGGGAGAAGGTGGAGACCGGGGAACGGAGATGACAGGGCGCACAACGGGCTCCGGAAGAGGAGCGAGATCCAGAGCAGAGAAGAAGGGAAGATCTTGCCGGAAAGTGACATCCGCAGAAACGGTCACCTTGCGGGTAGTGGGCGAATAGCACACATAGCCCTTTTGAGTGTGCGAGTAGCCCACAAAGACATATTTGGCCGCACGGGGATCCAACTTGTTTGTAGATGGTCCAATGTGGTGAACGTAGCATGTACACCCAAAAGTGTGGGGAGTAAGAGGGAAAGCCGGAGTAGAGGGAAATAAGAGGTTGAAGGGCGTAGCATTCTGGAGGACGGAGGACAGTAGTCGGTTGATAAGGAAACAGGTCGTGGAGAGCGCAAACTTCCAGTATGGTTTGGGAACCCGCATTTGAAGCATAAGAGAGCGAGCCACATCAATGAGATGACGATTTTTGCATTCGGCGACACCATTCTGTTGCGGGGTATAAGCATAAGACGTTTGGTGAATAACCCCAAACTCGAAGCAGAGGGTCGCGAAGTCATGGCCAGTGTACTCGCGCGCATTATCAGTGCGAATAATTTGAATGGACGCAGAGAATTAAGTGTGTCTCGAGAATGAAGGCCCGAAATACGCGGGGAAGCTCGGAACGATCACGAAGTAGATACAACCAAGTCATGCGAGAATAATCATCGATAAATGTAAGAAAATAACGGTAGCCAGAGATGCTAGTAATCTTGTACGGACCCCATATATCGGAGTGTACTAAAACAAAAGGAGCAGAGCTCCGAGTACAATGAGAAGGAAAAGAGGAACGTGGCTGCTTGCCAAAAATACAGCTTTCACACTGAAAAGCAGGAAGAGATATATCCGGGAGAGCCTTCTGGAGGACGGGAAGAGGAGAATGACCAAGACGCCGATGTCAATCCGAAGAGGAGACAGATGCGACGAGAGTAGGAGAGTCATCAAGAAGGTAGAGTCCGTTCTGCAGTCGCCCCCTACCAATGATAGTCCGCGTCTGCTGATCATGTATCAGAAAAGAAGAAGTAAATGTCACAAAGCAATTTAAATCAATAGTAAGGCGACCAACATAAAATAAATTGAAAGGAGAGTCCGGAACATGAAGAGCCGAGCGCAAGAGAAGGGAGGAGGCGAGCGGAATATCAATACAGCCAGAGACAGGGACAGCTGCCCCATTGGCCACAGTAATGTACTTCGGGTGAGTAAAGGAGAAGTACTGAGGCGGACCAACAGAGGCGATGTGATGAGTGGCACTAGAATCGAGGATCCATCGCGGGTCAGTGGAGAGGCAGGCGATACCTTCATTAGAGATGGAGGCAGCGGAGGCAACCGAGGTCGGCCGACTACTAAGCGGGCCACGGAGATGCTGGAGCTGAAGGCGAACTTCGTTGAGGTCAGTACGAGTGAGAGAGGAGTCGGTGGCAGCAACAGAGGCCTGCGGACGAGGAGGACGACCATGCTTGCGATAGCAGGTGGCTTCAAGATGCCCGTTTTTGCCGCAGAAAGAGCACTTAGGCTGAGGCCGGCCACCCCGACCACGTCCCCGAGAATCATAACGGCCCCCACGAGCTGAAGAAGGGAAAGACAGTAAAGGTGCAGGGGTCTGCTGGACAAGGGCCGGAGAAGGAGGTCCAGACAAATCCGAAGGCGGGGAGACCTTGAGAAGCATCGATCACACATCTGAGAAGGGCGGGGTAACAGTAGAGGAGATGACTTGAGCCCGTACACTGTGAAGGTGATGTGGGATCTGAGCCATCATCATGGCGATACCAACAGCTTCCTTCTGGGCACGTTGGGCTGCAAGGTCCATAGTAGGAGGCTGATGTTGGATCCAAGCTTCGACCAGAGACCGAGCATGGGCAACAAAGGAGGTTAGATCGGTCGCGCCACCACTATCAAGGGCCTGAAGTGCAGTGATAATGTCATACACATGGTGGAGACTATCCTTGCCAGAGTAAAGGGTATGGAGCTCGTCCCACATACCCTTGGCCGTCTCGTGGTACATGACCTGGCGATAAGACTCGCCATCAAGAGAATTAAGGATCCATGTCTGCACACAACCATCGTTGTGTAACCAGTCGTCAGTAGGAGTACCGGTAACGGCCTGGGTCAAGTGATGAAGAAACCCCTTCGATTGCAGGACTCGGTGAACAGAGTGCGCCCATTCCACAAAATTCTTCTTACCTGTCAGAGATATAGTAGTAATACAGAGCTCATCACGTACTTCCGGAATAGAGGTCGGGCGGTCTGCAGGAGGAACCGCCGTTCCGGCAGAGTCAGCAGAAGAGGTCATGAAGACGAGCTGCGGCTAGGAGAACAGACCGTCAACAGAGGAGACCGCGCGACTAGAGCGGAGACCGTCTGGTCACGATGTGAAGACACCAACGGCAGGAGGAGGTCGCGACCAAAGGCGGAGCCCGGCAGAGAGATAAGACAGCGGACATGAAGAGAAGACCGCAGCGGACAGAGACAAGCCGCGTGGACAGGAAAGAGGAGAGCTCGGCGAGAAGAGCTGGAAACCACGCACTGCGGGGAGGGAAGAAGAAGACCGCGACCAAATGCGGGAAGGTAACATTCCGCACGGTCTGGCTGAGCACAACAGCGGTCAGAGAAAAAAGGAGGCCGCAAGAGGAAGGCGAGCGGACAGGGAGAAGAAACCCCGAGTAAAAAGACTAAAGCGGATAGAGAAAGGTAGATAGCGGCGAGCAAGAATAGGTCGCGGCGAGTAAGAGGTCGTGAGCAGGACTCCAGCGACAAGGCAGCGGAAAGCAGAGCGCAGCAAACAAGAAGAGCCCGCGAGTAAGACAGGAGGCAGATCGCGGCGGGTTGAAACAGGCCGCGGCGAGCTGGAGCAGTTCGTCGGATAAAAAACGCAGCGACCATGAACAGTCCGCGAACAGGGAGCCCGCAGCGGATATGAACAACCCGTTGTAGGAGAAACATAAGAGGCCGCGAGAAGAGAGCGCGGTCTGGACGGGTAGAAGCTCGCAAGTAGGGGAGGGAAGAAAGCGGACTGTAGGAGATCGCAGCAGACTGAAAGAGAGGCAGCAGACTGCAGAGAGGCATCAGACTGAAAGAGAACTGTAGAGAGACGTGGGCCCCACGGTACAGGGAGAGAAATGGCTATAAGAAGCCTGAGGAGGGAGGTGGAACCACGGGAGGAAGAGAAAGCGGGAGGAAGAACAGGCTGCTGAAGAGCAGGCCGCTGAAGAGCAGGCCGCTGAAGAGAAAGCGGGTAGACAAGTAGGCCGCAGGAGATCAACAGAGGCGGACATAAAATGGGAGTCCGCGAGAGGCCGAACCTCCCTCTGATACCATGTAGAGAAGAAAAACTAAACCTTGTATATATGTTCACTTGCATCAAATACAAAGAATGAGTACATATTTATAGGATGAAGAAAGAGAGAAGGTCATATACATGATGTGGGACTAAAGAGAAGAGAGAAATAACAATAAAAAATACATAATGGGTCTTTGTCAAATGAGCTTCTCTAACAAGTACGATTATGGCACCTGTCACTGAGTGTACGAAGAAGGAAAGTTTTCAGTGGACATCATCGGCAGCTAGAGCCTTTTAGATTATCAAGGATAAGATGTTCACTGCACCTGTTTTGTGACTCCATGATTTCATTCAGGTATTCGAGGTATCTTGTGATGCCTCTGGAGTTGGGATAGGTGTACTTAGTCAAGAGGGCCACCATATTGGATTCTTCAGTGAAAAGCTCTCAGGCCCGAAGCTGAATTATCCCAAATATGAGCGCGAGTTCTATGCGATTGTACAGACGTTACGTCATTTGAGGCATTATCTGTTGCCTAAAGAGTTTGTCCTCCACTTTGATCATCAGGTGTTGCGTTATATCAATTCACAAAAAAAATTGAACCCTCGATAGGCTAAGTGAGTATCATATTTACAGGAGTACACCTTCGTTCTCAAGTACTGTAAGAGAACAGAGAATAGGGTTGTCGACGCCCTTAGTCGAGTCACCCTCGTATTATCACAAATGCGTACTCAGGTGATAGGATTTGAGCGTGTCAAGGATGACTATTCTAACTGTCCTGATTTTAGCGATATCTATGATGCGATACGTTTGGATCCCTATCGCGATGAGATCGATTATCTCAGTCGAGGCGGATATTTGTTTCGTGGGACCCGTTTATGTATTCCCCGTACTTCGTTGCAAAATTTCATTGTATGGAAATTACATGACGGAGACTTAGGTGGACACTTTGGACGTGATAAGACGATAGCCTTAGTAGAGGAGCGATTCTATTGGCCCGGTATGAAGTGGGTTATCGCTCAAATTGTCAGTAGCTGTCGCACTTGTCAGGTAGCAAAGGGCAATAAACAGCCCGCTGGACTGTATACACCTCTACCGGTGCCCAGTATTCATTGGGATGATGTTAGCATGGATTTTGAGCTTGTGTTACCCCGCACTTTTAGAAAACACGATTTCATACTTGTAGTAGTTGATCGGTTCTCTAAAATGGTGTATTTCATTCCTTGTAACAAAAATGATGACGCCTCTCATATAGTCTGTATTTATTATAAAGAGGTTGTTGCACATCGAGGAATACCTAAGACAATCGTTACCGATCGAGACGTTAAATTCACCAGTTATTTTTAGAAGTCACTCTGGAGACTTTTAGGTACTAAACTTCTATTTTCGACCGCTCCACAGAACGACGATCAAACTGAAGTTGTGAATAGAAGTTTAAGAAACTTATTGTGATATTTGTTAGGAGATTACTTGGGAAATTGGGATCTAATTCTTCCGCACGCTCAGTTAGCGTATAATAATTTGAAGAATAGATCCACGGGTTTATCACCTAATGAGGTGTTCATGTTCACACTGCACGAGTGCCGCTAGATTTAGCACCACTACCACCCGTTTTTAGGACTAGCCAGTTTGCACATAAGTATGTATTGCATTTGCATGATTTGCATAAAGAAATTTAGCGAAAGTTGCATAGTACTTATGATCTTTACGCAACTCAAGCTAATAAACACAAAAGAGCTACTAGTTTTAAAGTGTATGACTTGGCTATAGTTCGGCATAATCCGGAACGGTTACCATCGGGTACCATAAAGAAGCTAGTCGACAGTAGAATTGAACCTTTTAGAGTGGTGAAGCGGATTGGGCAAAATGTGTATGAACTTGAGATATCTTCCGTTTGAGGAGCAAATCCTGTTTTTAACGTAGCCGATCTGACTTTATTCCACGATTACCCGCTTGAGTCTTTAGATTTTTCATTGTCTTCTCCTTCATTTGATTCTTCTGGGTTGGCGACTGAGAGTGAGGAGCCACATTCAGGACATACCGACATACATTCAGTTACTGATACATCCCCTACAGTTTCTCCTGTTTCCATTGACAGTTTTCGGGTGGAGCATGAGATACCAGATGAGTCTACTATACCAGTTCCCAGAGCAGCTGATCGACTACCACGACAGATTTTAGTTTCCGGGCAGATATTGGATGACGAGACAGTGACCACTACTGACAGTGGTTTTCAGAGATATTTGGTTTGTTGGCATGGCAAACCCGAGACCGAGACCAGCTGGGTCGTGGCCGAGGAGTTACAGTGTATGGATGCTGATCTTCTACAACACTACCGCTCGGAGCACTCACCAGAGATGAGTGATTTCGAGAGGAGGAGAGTTGGTGGAAACTAGCCCAGATCAAATCGATGCAAAAGTGCCCAACGTCGTACTCGTCCGGACCTCTATAAACCTTAAATGTTGCATTGTGTCATTCTGCAAATAAAGTAATTATTTAGTATTTTGTGAAATATATATATATATATATAAGGTATTAGGTTAAAAGCAGTCGGTTCAGCCGTAGCACTGTTTATCTCCCAATCCACGCAAGTCCAGGGCTCGGATCGACAGCTCCCAACAGCAACTTCCCCCGACATCAGCGCTATACCACTCCCGCACAGCTTCCGCCCACGATACTGTTCTGCACTCTTCAAAGCTCCAACCCCTGACGGTTCTGCAACTGCCCGCTTCGGACATATATCCGCTCCGCCAAGCTTCCGCCATGGCCGACACCTTCAAGATCTACCGGTACCTGCTTTCGTTTTCTTTTTCGAAACCCTATAAATAGGGCATGTTGTAGTTTTCTTTGGGGGAATGTATCAGATGAATGTATTGAGTGATTGCTATTATTGAGTTAATGATCCTGTAGGAGCGAGATTGTTCTGTTCCTGTTGTCGTTTGGGAAGACAATGAATAGTGTCGCTGAAATCTTTTTTTGTCTTGAGAATTCGCTTCATGATTGATCAGAGAAAGTGAATAGTTAATTACTTCGGTTTCTGTTTAGGGTTAGGTGAGTTATGATGCTTGCTGCTAATTAGAGTGATTGAGAATTCCTGCCTTGCTTGCGTGGGTGTTGAATTAGTGAAGAGGGTGAACAGTAAATTGGTGTATTGTGCTTTTCTGTGAGTTTTGAGCCCCATTTAACTTTTGTTGATAGGTGATAAAATTGATGAACATGGTGGTAGTTGGACTGCTTTCAGATTACGTGGATCCACCTTGAGTGTGAGGGCGAGTGGATCTTACGTTGTTCGTTTGTGGCTTCTTACATTGTAGAGTGATTCTGTGGAACCAGCTCGTGTGAGAGAGCGATTTAATTCTGGGGTGCCCGCATTCGATTGCGGCCGACCACGGAGCGGGAGATCGAAGGTGACGAGAAATTACTCGCGTGATCGTCGTCGACTTCGGATACGGAAAGACGCCTCTTTCCGTGAGTAATTTATTTCCATCTCTTTCCGTTGAGTGTTTCTAAATTTCCTCATTAGGTTAAATAGTTCGTTGCAGGGTTTTCGTCCGAATTTTGTCAGCAAACACTACGTCAAAAACTTCAAACGGAAACGTATTTGGAGTTCACGATTTTCGTTTTGCTATGATAAGGGAAACGGAACAAAAGTTCCGAACTTTCTTCACGAATTTAGAATTAAACCAGTAATTCAAGAAAAATCATTTTTTAACAAATAGTTTTTTGTGCCTTCTAAAAATCAAAGTTGTTTAATATCAAAGTCTGCGCAACGCCGGCTGTAATTTATTTGCAAAATTAAATTATTCATCGCACGCATTTAGGGTTTCCTAGAAAAAGCCGACAGACGCACAAACCCTACGCGTCATCCTGCATCAACTTCCCTCCTCTTCCCCCTTGCACGAGCTCTCAATCTAGGGTACGTAACACAATGTTTGTATTTGTTGTTTGGCAATGTCAGGAATATTGATTCATATAATCCTTTGAAATTTATCTATGTGTTGATGATGTATGTCCTTAGGAAACTGCAAGATGGTTCCTCATGCATACATTGAGCGTAGCTAGATGTCTTGATTTCTAAATTTCCTTCCTTTTTTTTCTTGTTTATCAAATTTTTTGACGTGCTTCTATTACCTCTCAATGACATTTTCTTTCCTTCAGGAATGAGATCCATCTTCAAATTTTGAAATCCCAATGAATAGTTCCCAAGGTAATCAACCCTTCTATGCCTAGAACCATGCTATACCTTCCTAATGGTAAAATGAAAGTAAATTGTACCCCTTGCATCCTCCATTGGAAACTGAGACGCATGCAGGTACTTAAAATTTTGTTGTCATCGGTTACTACATTAAAAGAAACAGTCAAGTTAGACCATTTGTTCATCCAAGAAGTTGTGAATTTCATAATATAAATGGGTATTCCCTTGCAAGTTGTAATTTTCATGGTGTGATAGGTGTACATGCCAATTAGAGCATTTAGAGCATTCACAGACACCTGCGGTGTAATTAAAGGCTCAATCTATGTCAGATTTTTCTTCTTATGAGGTTGTTAATTTCTTGGAAGGGTGAATCCTTTAAGGCCCCGTTCGTTACGCGTGAATTGGGCCGTTGGAATTGGTATTCATTTACCAATTCCAATTAGGGCCGTTCGGTATGCCAAAAAAAACGTGGGAATCGGAAATGAATCGGGAATCCCTCGGAATTGGGTACAAGGTAAACACGCGACGTTCATTTCCGACCTCGCTAGGTCAGATTTCGCGATTCCTGCTCCGTCGCGCGCCGCTCCTCTTCCTGCTCCCGTCGCGCGCCGCTCCTCTTCCTGCTCCCGTCGCGCCGCTCCTGCTCCCGTCGCGCGCCGCTCCTGCTCCCGTCGCGCGGCGCTCCTGCTCCCGTCGCGCGGCGCTCCTGCTCCCGTCGCGCGCCGCTCCTGCTCCCGTCGCGCGGCGCTCCTGCTCCCGTCGCGCGCCGCTCCTGCTCCCGTCGCGCGGCGCTCCTGCTCCCGTCGCGCGCCGCTCCTGCTCCCGTCGCGCGCCGCTCCGGCGCGTCGCGCGCCGCTCCTGCTCCCGTCGCGCGCCGCTCCTGCTCCCGTCGCGCGCCGCTCCTGCTCCCGTCGCGCGCCGCTCCTGCTCCCGTCGCGCGCCGCTCCTGCTCCCGTCGCGCGCCGCTCCTGCGCGTCGGGCGCCGCTCCTGCTCCCGTCGCGCGGTATCTTTTTCTTCGTTCTTCTTCTCCATATTTCGATTTCAGTTATATTTCAATTCATTTTATTTGGTTGGTGCCTCTGTTATGTCATTTTATTTTATTTTCAAAATCTTCTGAATGTGGTAGTGCATAGTATCTTGTGAATGCATTAATGACGGCCTAGTACACCATTTTGCACTATATGACTATTTTCGTGTGGGGTTGTTTTATCAAAAAGATAGAATCAAGATTTTAACCCTTACACTATACACGTTTTTGGATTTATTGTTGCATGAGGTGAAATGACAGTCACTTTTGTGGAAGTTTATTATATATTTCTAGAACACGAATGCTTTGCAGGATCGCCCTCTCTACGGGAGTGTTAATTTTCATATATTTTTGTCAATACGGTAAAGTTGGATACCTTTCATAAATTTGCAGGAGCAGCTAATCTACAACATTAAATGAAGAAATTATTCAATAAGTAATAAATTAGTGAAAAATTATTATTAGGAACCTTGAAATTTTTCGATAATTGGTAGTTTTGAAATTCATGATTTCTTCCAAATATTGAATACCTTGATGTGGTTGTGCGTGTGCTTTTGTGGTTGACTATGTAACGTGTGTTTTTTTATGTTTAGATGGATGAAACAGTAAAACGTCGTAGGCGTAGGAGAGCAGCAGTAGTTGCTGCTCTTGCTGCTTCCGTCATAGTGATGATGAAATGTGAGGTTAGAAGAAATATCGTGGGGGCTGATGCAAAAAATGTTGTAAGGGAAAGTTTGTTTAGTCGTTTGTATGGCGGAACAGATATAAATTGTTTTAACTAGCTTCGGATGAATAGAAGCTCGTTCGAAGTTTTGTGTAACATGCTAACCCAGCGTGGTTTGTTAAGAGACACAAAAAATGTAGGAATTAGAGAGGCAGTCGCGTTTTTTTACATGTTTTGGGGCACAACAAAAAATTTAGGGTTGTGGGCGGGACGTATCTACGATCAACAGATACAATTAGTCGTCATTTCAAAACGGTGCTGCGAGCAATTCTGAAATTAGGTCCTGAGTTTATAAAACTCCCTGATGCATCAACAGTACAAAGATGTCGTCATTTTCCTGTAAGTTATTTTTTTTACAATCCTAAGTTTTATTTTAAAATATCTAAACTGTCCAGATGTCCATATAGAATTGCATTGGTGCGATTGACGACACTCATATTGAAGTTACAGTGCCTACTAAAGATCAGGGTAGGTATCGGAATAGGAAACAGGCCATTACAAGAAATGTAATGGCCGCATGCGATTCAAATATGAGATTTTTGTATGTGTTACCTGTATGACGACAAGAAGGCCGACGTGTTCATGGCTTTACCGATGCCAATTAGGAGGACCTGGCTCCGCTTACATCTACGCGATTGATTAGATTATGTTAAGGACTTTTGGCTTCATGTGCGGACTATTATAATGTTGTAGACTATTTTGAATTTTTTTTAATGTTCGATTCGTGGACTATTAATTTTAATTCTGTTGAAGTATGATTTTTGTTTAGCAATTTCAATTCAGTTTATAATAAAAATTACAAATTTGAATTCTGTACTTTGAATTCCAGGATACAGCCGAACATCGGAATTGCTAATTCCAATTTCTGTGACAGAATTCCTGCATTCAGCCGAACAGCAGAATTGGAATTGAATTCAATTCCAATTCCTGCGGGAATGGGAATTGAATTCAATTCCAATTCCTGCAGCTCAATTCCTGCGAAACGAACGGACTCTTATAGTAATTGCATACTTAATGAACTTGGATGTTTGCGGCAGAACTAGGATTGTATTGTGGCTCTGGAAAAAGACCGTAGAACTTTTGAGCTGATGCTTACAATCCCCTGATCATTAAAGCTTTTTTCTAATGTATAGCATATGTTGTTCCTGTATAAGAGCCAAATTCAACGCTTTCTTAAGTAATTGTGTTGCAAACATCGTCACAGAAAGTCCAATTTCTTTCCTTAACCCTATCAAGAATAAACATACCGAACATTCTGGTGGAGACCAACCTAGGTCAGGTCGCCGAAAATACCCGATGCCGCATTCGACCGGGTCTTTACCATTCTTGAATGATCGCATTTTAATTTTATGTTAATTGCATTTTATTTTTGCAAATTTAATGTTGTCAATTTTAGTTGGCATACACCTGTGTGCGTAGTCGTGAGAGTTTTATTTTACTCTATTGTGTGTGTGTGTGTGTATATATATAACTATACCCATATATATATAACCATACATAAATATATATATATATAATTATATATATTTAACATATATGAGGGAACCAGCAAACGCATGCGGCTAGGACTCCGCCACTTCAGCAATATATATATGAGATGTTAGACCGGTTCAGCCACTTCAGCGGAAAAGGAGGAGTCGGCTGAACTGTTCATTTTCCAAATCCGCCTGTCACAGGAATCCCCCGGTTCATTTCCTCTCCCGATCCAGAACGAGGCGGGCACTATTCATCTTCCCCGTTCGCGCGAGTCTAGGGCTCGGATCGACAGCTCCCAACCGCAACTTCCCCGACATCAGCGCTGCCCCACTCCCGCATGGCTACCGCCCACGATCCTACGCCACATGCTTCAAAGCTCCAACCCCCGACGGTTCTGCAACTGCCGCTTCCGCCATTTCCGCTCCGCCGTGCTCCTGCCATGCCCGTCTCTTCCCCGACGCATGTGATGGGCTCAGTTTTTTTTTATTTTGTTTTATCTGTATATTTGTAACCCTATAAATAGGGGTCCCCTGTATCCTGTTTTGGAGGGATTGATGAATATTTTGAGAGAAAACTGATTTGCTGTGTGCTTGCCCTCAATGGTAGGGATAATGAATAGTGATTAGAATGATGAAAATTTGAGAATAAAAAGAAGATGTTGGCATTTTGATCTCCTGTAGAAATTAGGCGTGCTGTTTGTTTCCGGTTTAGGAGTTTGGATAGAAGTGATCTGTTTCCTGTTTAGGTGTTAGGTTGATGAATAGTTGAAGAATATTTCTACTTGAGTGTGATTGCTTCTTTAGTTCTGTAGTTGTAGTGAGGTGAGCGTTCGATTGCTTCCAAGTTTTGGACTGATCAAAAGTTTTAATGTTTGTTTTCTCGTTGATTGATGAAGACGACAAACAGTCGAGGGGGTGACTGCTGCTTCGTTTGTTAGGAGATGAACAGTAGAAATTTAATGTTACTGTGGCTAGTGATCTGTGGATTTGTTAATTGCTTCCCATAGTAATCTTGACATTTGTTTAATTTGATTTCCCAATTAGTGAGTGTTAGAAACTTCGTGGATCCACCGTGAGTATTAAAGATTTCGTGGACCCACCTTGGGTGAGAGTGGCGGTGTGAATTTTAGGTGTGTTAGTTTGTGGCTTCCTTACTTTGTTGAGTGATTCTGTGGAACCACCTCATGTGAGGGAGTGACTTAATTCCTGGGTGCCTGTATGCGATAGCGGCCGACCTCGGAGTGGAGATCGAAGGTGACGAGAAATTTCTCGTGTGATCGCCATCGACTTTGAAATACGGAAGACGCCTCTTCCGTGGGTAATTGTTTCTATCTCTTTCTTCGTGTGCGCCTCTATTTTATCTCGTAGGATAATAGACTCATTGTTGGGTTTTCGCCCGAATTTTGTCAGCGAACGCTACGTCAAAAACTCCAAACGGAAACGTATTTGGAGTTCACGATTTCCGTTTTGCCGCGACAAGGGGAACGGAACGAAGTTGCGAGCTTCCTTCCCCGGATTTAATTTGAACTACTTTTATTAAGAAAAATCAATTTTAAACTAAATAGCGATTTTGTGCTTTAAAATCTCTTTGCGTAACTTCTTAAGTGCTGCGTCCGCTCTAATTTTTTTTGCAAAATTAATTTAAGAATTGCATGCATTTAGGGTTCCTAGGAAAAGCCGACAGACGTGTAAACCCTACGCGTCGTCCTGCATCAAATTGGTATCAGAGGGAGGTTCCAAAATTTTTCTAAGTTTTGGGATCCGCCCTGTGTAGAATAGGAACCCGCATAGCTTTTAAAATATTTTCAAAAAAAAAGAGACATTTTTTTTAAGCATCATCATTGCATTTATTTTTTTTTGCATGTATCTGCGTAGAGATAAGATGCATTGTGTTGAACGCGGTCAGTCGAGTCATGTGAACGAAGGGGAAGAACCACCCCAATGGTTTTTACCTTTCGCCCACCAAATGACGGTATTAACTGAGAGTACCTGTCAGATGCGTGAAAGGTTAGCACACCTTAGAGGTAGGGTGAGTAGATTAGAAATACCCCCTCGAGCGTCAATGACGCCCCAAATTCGAGATGAGCATTCGGTCCGTGCACATTGTGATGTTCCACGTCACTATGTAGAAAGGTCTACCTTTAGGAGAAATCCATTATATGAGGATCAGGACTACACTATCACCCACCCCCATAGTGATCTATCACGGAGATCGTTACGATATTTTGATGACTATACTCGATCACCGTATACCACTTCTAGAGATCGTGTTGACCCATCAACACATTCGCACTATGCGCGAGACGATCAGTATGAAGACTATCGTCGTTATTATCCTCGTATCCGAATGGATCCTTGTAGTTCTTCGACATCATATTATCAGGATAGAGTTCAGTATGACGCCCGATATCGATACTACACGTCTCCTTTAGTCCTTTATATGAGGAATCTGAGACTGCATATGTGCAACCACCACCGTACGTTCATAGGACACATGATCGTCCACGAGCACGACCTGATTATGATATGGGCGATCGTCACGACTACACTCACGTATCCTATAGAGGTCACTATTATCAAGAGTACATCACACCTAGTGACCCTTCTAGTGTCCCGAGGACAAACATGATGATAGACATTAAGGGTCAACAAGAGCATTCCACTGCCCACACCAGGGAGACGTCACCCACTCTATCTGATGTTCTAGTACAGGATGTGTGGAGTCAAGCCCCATGTGAGTCGGCTCCACTTAGTGAACCTGTCCCGGATTCGATCTCTACTAGCTCTATTTTGAGTGTAGATTCCTTGCACACTTCACCTAGTGGCGCACCGAGTCATATCACCACACCCGATGGCGCATCGAGTCATATCACCACACCTGATGGCGCACCGAGTGACATTACGATCGGAAGCCGAGAGCTTTGTAGTGATCTCGAGGTAGTCACTTCTACCCTATTTGGGAGTATGACCCCTTCTGAGGATTCATTTCTGGAGGACCATCACTCGACTGATGAGTCATTTGACGACCCTCCTATTGAGCCTCCAGATGAGTCACCTCGTCCTTATGCGAATGAGCTTTTTTTGAATAGTACACTTGCGAGTTTTAAGACATGGATACCTGCTTCATTGTCTCACTTGATGTTGATAGTGCTGGGGCGTAGCCATTTGGTTACTCGCACTCTAGATGAGTTATGGGACGTACCACTTACTGACCATCGTATTTGCGATGAGTTCTTTTATGTCCCACCTGGTGAGCCTCCTGATGCTTCACTTTCCCTTAGCACATTTATTACGGTTGTCACTCTTCGTGCATATTTATCTGAGAGCACTCCATATGTTATTGGAGCCTACATTTTCACGCGTCGCATTTGCGACGAATTTTATGATACCCCTCCCGGTGAACTACCAGATGATCCGCATATAGGTTCACCGCACATTTGGGATGTTTCCATCTTTAGTGACACAGTCGAGTTCGAGGGTGCACTCGCTGATACGTTAATATTGTATCTGATCACTGATGTCTCAGGTTTGCACTTGAGTGTTCATCGCTCCCGCGATGGATTCTTTTATGATCCACCCTCTGAGCCCCCTGATCATGTATCTCTCTCAGGAGTTGCTCTTGATATCTGAAACCATCGGTTTGTGGCGTTCGTTGTGTTAGTAGTCATCCTTGCATTTGCATGATTTGTATAAAAATAAATTTTGAACGGAAAATTGCATAACACTTATGATTTTTATGCAACTCATATTAAAGCACAAAAGAGCTACTAGTTTTAAAATGGATGACTTGGTTATGATTCGGCTAGATCCGGAACGGTTACCTTCTGGTAACGTAAAGAAGCTAGCAACCGTAGAACTGGACCCTTTCGAGTAGTAAATCGGATTGGGCAAGACGCGTATGAACTTGAGATGCCTTCCGTTTAGGGAGCAAATCTTGTTTTTAACGTAGCCAATCTGACTTAATTCGATGATTACTCGCATGAGTCGTTAGAATCTCCATTGTCTTCTCCTACATTTGTTTCTTCTGCGTTGGTGAGTGAGAGTGAGGAGGCACATTCAGGACATACCTTTTTTCATTCCGCTACTGACACTTTCATTGTAGTTCCTTCTGTTTTTCACTACCAGTTTCAGGTTGAGCATGAGACGTCAGGAGAATACTCTATTACAGTAATCGAGCACATATTGGACAGTGACCACTATTGATATTGGTTTTCAGAGATACTTGGTTCATTAGCATGGATGTTGATTTCTCCCGCACTACCGCTCAGAGCACTCACCAGAGATGAGTGATTTCGAGAGGGGGAGAGTTGGTGGAGACCAACCTAGGTCAGGTCGCCGAAAATACCCGATTCCGCATTCGACCGGGTCTTTACCGTTCTTGAATGATCGCATTTTAATTTTATGTTAATTGCATTTTATTTTTGCAAATTTAATGTTGTCAATTTTAGTTGTCATACGCCTGTGTGCGTAGTCGTGAGAGTTTTATTTTACTCTATTGTGTGTGTGTGTGTATATATAATATATAACTATACCCATATATATATAACCATACATAAATATATATATATAATTATATATATTTAACATATATGAGGGAACCAGCAAACGCATGCGGCTAGGGCTCCGCCACTTCAGCAATATATATATGAGATGTTAGACCGGTTCAGCCACTTCAGCGGAAAAGGAGGAGTCGGCTGAACTGTTCATCTTCCAAATCCGCCCGCGACAGGAATCCCCCGGTTCATTTCCTCTCCCGATCCAGAACGAGGCGGGCACTATTCATCTTCCCCGTTCGCGCGAGTCTAGGGCTCGGATCGACAGCTCCCAACCGCAGCTTCCCCGACATCAGCGCTGCCCCACTCCCGCATGGCTACCGCCCACGATCCTACGCCACATGCTTCAAAGCTCCAACCCCCGGCGGTTCTGCAATTGCCGCTTCCGCCATTTCCGCTCGGCCATGCTCCTGCCATGCCCGTCTCTTCCACGACGCATGTGATGGGCTCAGTTTTTTTGATTTCGTTTTATCTGTATATTTGTAACCCTATAAATAGGGGTCCCCTGTATCCTGTTTTGGAGGGATTGATGAATATTTTGAGAGAAAACTGATTTGATGTGTGCTTGCCCTCCAATGGTGGGGATAATGAATAGTGATTAGAATGATGAAAATTTGAGAATAAAAAGAAGTTGATGTTGGCATTTTGATCTCCTGTAGAAATTAGGCGTGCTGTTTGTTTCCGGTTTAGGAGTTAGGATAGAACTGGTCTGTTTCCTGTTTAGGTGTTAGGTTGATGAATAGTTGAAGAATATTTCTGCTTGAGTGTGATTGCTTCTTTAGTCCTGTAGTTGTAGTGAGGGGAGCGTTCGATTGCTTCCAAGTTTTGGACTGATCAAAAGTTTTAATGTTTGTTTCTCGTTGATTGATGAAGACGACGAACAGTCGAGGGGGTGACTGCTGCTTCGTTTGTTAGGATATGAACACTAGAAATTTAATGTTACTGTGGCTAGTGATCTGTGGATTTGTTAATTGCTTCCCATAGTAATCTTGACATTTGTTTAATTTGATTTCCCAATTAGTGAGTGTTAGAAACTTCGTGGATCCACCGTGAGTATTAAAGATTTCGTGGACCCACCTTGGGTGAGAGTGGCGGTGTGAATTTTAGGCGTGTTAGTTTGTGGCTTCCTTACTTTGTTGAGTGATTCTGTGGAACCACCTCGTGTGAGGGAGTGACTTAATTCCTTGGTGCCCATATGCGATAGCGGCTGACCTCGGAGTGGAGATCGAAGGTGACGAGAAATTTCTCGCGTGATCGCCATCGACTTCGAAATACGGAAGACACCTCTTCCGTGGGTAATTGTTTTTATCTCTTTCTTCGTGTGTGCCTCTATTTTATCTCGTAGGATAATAGACTCATTGTTGGGTTTTCGCCCGAATTTTGTCAGCGAACGCTACGTCGAAAACTCCAAACGGAAACGTATTTGGAGTTCACGATTTCCGTTTTGCTGCGACAAGGGGAACGGAACGAAGTTGCGAGCTTCCTTCCCCGGATTTAATTTGAACTACTTTTATTAAGAAAAATCAATTTTAAACTAAATAGCGATTTTGTGCTTTAAAATCTCTTTGCGTAACTTTTTAAGTGCTGCGCCCGCTCTATTTTTTTTTTGCAAAATTAATTTAAGAATTGCATGCATTTAGGGTTCCTAGGAAAAGCCGACAACGCGTAAACCCTACGCGTCGTCCTGCATCACATTCCCTACAATTTTGCACTTTATTAAGCAACTCAACGAACTGATCGAAGTAAGCCTGATCTGTCCCCGAATGCTTGAGATCCTTGAGCTCATTCATAAGGTATTCAAAAAGATTGGAACCAAAACAAGTGTTGACTACCTAAACATATTCTCCCCAGTATTACAGTGTGTGAGTGATATGGGCTTTGTGGAATACTTTATGCTAATGCAGGGTATTTTCCCCTCTAGATGAATGAATGCTACTTTACCTTTCATGTGTTCTGGTGTCCCATTGATCTCAAAAACTGCTTGGAACTATATCCCTAATTATGTCCTTTACGAATCTAGAAAATTGAGTCCAAGTACATCTGGTAGGTAATTAATATGGCCGTTAACCGTAGTTTCTAAACTCCATTGAAGATGATGTTCAGTCTACTCCGGTATATCTATCAATAGTAAATTGTGTGAACATTCCATGCATTTTTTCAAGAACATGATAGATCCCAAATTGATATCTCCACCATTTCATTCGATCTTTGAAGTTTTTCAACCTCACGTTTAAAGAAACCGACACTAGAGTTCTCATATATAGTGATTGTGAAAAGAGGAAGATGACGCCTTTGATGTCACCTGATAGAAACTTAATCATCAAATAATTCCCAATAAAAAGAAGAATTCAATTTACTTATTGATATCTTCTTTCTTAGTGTAGGAACTTCAAAAACTTACAAATGACTCATGAGCAAGACAACATCACCAAAAATTTGGAAGTTTTGAACAAGGTCTAAGCAATTCTTGAAAAGAAAGAAAAAAAGAGAAGGGAAATTATTGTTATTACACACAAGTTTTTCCATAATTCTTCTTCCCTCTTAAATGTTTATTTATAGTAGTTAAGGTTGTTATAGACAATACAACAGTCTTCCAACAACTTATAATCTCTTCTTCGCGTCTTCTTGATTTTTCGGGTTGTAATAAATCAAGGTTGTCGGGATTGAAATCTTAGATGAGATCGTTTTGAATTTGGATCGGATCGGATTGAGGATCACAAGGTCCTAACAACATTCATAAATTAATGCTTTAAAGATGAAATAGAACTTTGCGTCATATGTTAAATTAATACAAAAAAATCATTAAACTAAAGAGTTGGTAAATAATTATATCAAAAGAAAGTAATTGAGCAACCGAATCAAAGACATCTTAGAAAAACATAGGAAAGCAGATAATGAAATAGGAATAAATTGTATATGTAGTTGCATACACAATTACGTATGTGAGTGTAAAGGCAGTTCTAAATGTGGATTCATATAATTACATTTCTGGAGGAATAAAAAAGTTGAAATTCTCTAAACAACAATTAACAAAAGTGCATACTAGTTGGTCATGTTTTCGAAAAAACGAGAAAAGAAGCAGATATGTCGGATGACTCAAATCGCAGATAAGGTTAGCGAGAAAAAAACGAGAGAATAAGCTCATGCAATACACGAGCCCTTGTGCATGGCTCATGTATGCTCTTGGATTGGAAAAACGAAAAGAGAAGTAAGAGGGCCGACCGGAATATCTGGAGTAAGAAAGAAGGTTGTTGATACCTAAGGAGTTCTACAATGGAAAGGGAGAGGAGAATCGCTTGTGCACGACGGAGCAGATGCTCGCACGAAGAGAGAGGGCTCGGCGGCTCGTACGACAACAAGCAAGGGCTCGGGGCTTGCACAAAGAGCTGGAATGGAAAACGAAGGCCTCTGCTGAAGTAACTAGGGAAGACATCACAACACAAAACTCACAAATAGTCGGTCGCGGGATAGGTTTTGTATGGGGGAAATGGTTAAGCATGGATATCAAAGATAACAAAACGGGCATGTGGTTTCTATAATTGGATCTAGATTGGTACGCTCGGGTCGGATCGCTATTATACCGATCCTACGATCAGGATCGCAATCCCGCTCGTAGATGCGCTAGGTTCGATCTCAAGATCCAGATCGATTTACAAAATATGGATCGTAGGATCGTGAGAACCTACAATCCAGACTACAATCCTGATAATCATTCTGTATCACCTCCCATGGTAGCCTCCATTCCACTGGGCGCACCATGGTTGGCTCCAGGCATGAGTGCATGGGAACTCCAGGGCAACGTTGTTAAAGATCGCGTGCAAGATCGTAAGATCGCACGATCTTACCATCTTGCACAAGTCAACGATCCACGATTTACTTAAAATCGTCGTCCTGTTATGATCGTTAGGATCGTAGTGCAAGATCGTAAGATCGTTAAGATCGCACGATCTTGCATGGGCAAGATCGTAAGATCGTTAGGATCGTAGTGCAAGATCGTAATATTTTAATGTGATGGTATGGTATGCGACTGTACATCTATGTATTTTATATTAATATTTTGATGTGATGGTATCATTGGTAATTTGGTATGCTATGGAATATTATATTTTTATTTGATGGTATGTAAATTGTTACATATTTCTCATGCTTTTGATTTAATTTTTATTAAAATACGATCTTGCGATCCGTGTCGATCCTACATTTTACGATCTTAGGGATGCCTCCCGATCTTAGTTAAGATCTCGATCTTCACAACATTGCTCCAGGGTACGGTTTAGTGCAAGGGAAACGGATTGGCTCCGGGTATGAGCACAGGGGAGTTCCGGGAATGGTATAGTGCAAGGGAGTCATGGGAACAATTTGACCGGTCCTACTAAATAATATAAAGGAATTGATATAGCCCTTCCTAAATCCTAACATTCCATGATTTTGGGAGAGTTGGTGGGAGCCACTCCCCAACACCTCATGTAAACCTGGCCTGATAGGTCCCAGTGGGATGAACTGGTGTGGGTGTAACAAGTGTGCATACCCACATGATAATGAATCTACAAGTAGCACCGGTAATAAACAACATCAAAGAATATAGCGCCAACACCAGAGCAGAAAATCTCTTAGTTTTATAAACCCGGCCATATAAATGATGTGAATTAGAAACAAATAATAATACACACCAATTGTAGGGGAGAGATCCTCGAAGGCATCTGATGTGAATCTCAACAGGAGACTGCTCTTCCCTACTCCAGAATCCCCAATCATGAGTAGTTTGAACAAGTAATCAAACTCCGGTTGGCTTGAAGCAGACGGATCCATCGAGTTGTTCCTGCAGAACTGAGCCACGGAATCTATTGAAAGAGGCAAAACATCACAAAGTAGAAGAAGAAGAAGAAGATCATGAAAACAAGAAAGGCCGGAAATTTGTTTTATAGATAACCTAACAAAATTCGGTGTGCTTCGGGTGAATCGTGTGCAAAAACATGGAACCAGGAAGAAGCCCCAAAGGTCTCGTACAGAAAAGCGGGAGTGCTACGAAGGACCGACGAAGAAAAATAAATAGTCGGTTTTAGTAGTCGGTGGCGGTGGAATATTTTATACGAGCGGTCATCAATATGAGGGTTTTAGGCTCTGTTTGGGATAATTATGGCGGATTGAAAAGCTGTTGTTCGGATAGAGCTGTTTTAAAATAGATCTCTGACGAGCAGTTTTGAAAAGCTGCAGAGTGTTTGGGTGTTCTGTGCAGAAGTGCGCTCGGAATCGCCGGAGGAAGGATGTCGGGGGCTCGGAATCGCCGGAGGAAGGCCGTCCGGGGCTCGGAATCGCCGGAGGAAGGCCGTCCGGCCTCTAAGCATGTTCCAACTGAAGAAACCATTAGATTTCCAAAACCTGTGAGAGAGAAAGCTATTTTGCAGGAGCAGAAGTTGGGGGGGGGGGGGGGGGGAGATTTCTAAAAAGCTGCAAAACAGCTCCAGATTTTTGAAAAACTCTTCACAAGGAGCTGTCTCAAACACATATAAAGCAGCTCTGCGGCTGGAATAGAGATTTTCCAGCCGCCAGAGCTGCGCCAAACAGACCAGTAAGGGCAATGTTATTAGCAAATTTATGACTATTACCAAACTAAATTAATCCCAATTCAGCCCTTTTTTCTTATATTCTCCTTATCTCATAATTTCTGCCAGCAAACCACAATTAGGATTCCTTGAACTTTGCCATTTGCAGTGTGCCGCTCCTTGCGAAAAGCCGAAAACAACTTTAGGGCTCGCTAAGCACTCTTCCGCCGGCGATTCAAGGCCTAGGAGCGGTGTATTGCTCTAACATTTTGTATATAACATTCGAAGGACTCCACATCTGGATGTTAATTCCTCAATAGAGATTGTTGTTTGTAACCAATCGACTGAAAGGTATTACTTGCAGCATCCTTAACTAGTTTATATGATAGTGCAATGTATGTCTCATGACTTGATGTTATCTTAAGTATAATTTTCACTAATGTGAAGATTCATGATATTGTAAGTTCTATTTTGTAGAATATGTTCATAAAAATTTTGTAGCGCTTTAAAAAGTTTGGAGTTGTTGAAAATATTATGAGACACTTAAAAGAAGAATTGGAGTATTTTGAGAATTTTTGTTTACATAAATTATATGTAAATGCTAATCAAAAATATTTATTATAATTGTTATTTAAGAATTAATGAAGCAACTTATTATATGATTGAGATTTTTTAAAATTTTTTGGGTGGTTTGTTAATAACAATATGTTTTTCAAATAATCATTTTCAAATACAATGGTTTGATAATAGTAATGATTTGCTAGCAGTGGAAATGAGTTTGTTAATAACATCACTCTTTTAGTAATGATCCGTTTTTGGTACGTATACGGTCAAATTTCTAAGGGGCGCAGAAAGATCCAGCCGTAGTAGTTGATGATGTGACTATTATTAACGACACATATCATTCCACGCAGAAATACGACCGTATTTCTCAAATCCAATCGTATCTCAAAACAACCTTATTACGGTCCAAACAAATCTGCTCGTGTCAGGGCATACGCTACGATCAGATCGCCTCTCACACTTCCCTAAGGCACACATACATATCAAATAGAAACCCAACTAAGGAATTTCATCCACTTTTATGTTTAAATGGATGAATTTATTAGGTGGTCTTTAATGAATGACGATTTAATCCTTTCATTTGCGACCGCCGCCGCCGTGCCAAATGGGGGCCTTTATTCTCATGTTAGAGGGTGAAATTTTTTGTGATTGCCTCATCTAGAATTTGGATACACGTGGGCGAGTATATGAGTAACCCTCTTCCTTTTCTCACGAGGCGAGTACTCTTTATTGTTAGGAGCATGCTTGCTTAGTGAGCATTTGGGCTCCCAACCTGTCGGGCGACCACAATGTAAAGTGGGTTGCATTTGGACGGCCCAATTCAAATTTGGAGATTGCATGTCGATGATGTGCACACCAGCATAGTTGTCACGCTATAAGTGCGCATGAAATGAATCATAAAAGAGAGTCAACACGATATATTAATATTATTAATATTTGGCGTAACACATGTGAAACCTTAACTATATCAAGCTGAATAAAATCAGGCAGTCCAATGACAATTATTCCATTTTGGCCTCTTGTAAGTGCATATAAACGCAATCTTCATATGCTCTGTTTGGGAGAGCTGTTGTGGATTGAAAATCTGTTGATCGTGTAAAGCTCATTGTGCAGAGCTCTTTGAGAAGCTATTTTGAAAAGCTGGAAGTTGTTTGGAAGATCAGCTCCGCAGAGCAACGTGTAGTCAGCTCTCTATCCAAAATTAATCGGCCCTGGACTGATCGAGGAAGAAGACCTCTGGCCTATTGGGGTTGAGGGCTGAGGGCTCGACGCCAGCGGCTTCCAGGACGGTGGTGGTTCCCGGTCGATTGAAGTGGCGTCGGGTGGGATCGAATTGAAGGCGTCGGGCGGGATCGGGATTCAAGGCATCGGGTGGAATTGATGAGGCGGAAGCGATTTTTAGAGAGCTAAAGTCGGGGGTCCCCAGCTTCCTAAAAATCAGCTTTGGAGTGATCTTCACGGAAGCAATTTTGAGAGAGATGTCCTTCCCAACAACCTAAAATCTGTTAATGTATATTTGGGTACATAATGGGTTCGAAGGTTTAACGGTCTGGTTCGGATACCAGGATATTTGATACTCATACTAAACCTAGGATTTGTCTATAAAACCAAGCTGGGGGGCAACGGGAGGTAGTTTCACTTTGACCATCACATGAGATGCTTCGAGCGACATAACAATCTCGAAGTTTTGCCCTAGTCACTCACATTTCCCGGCGCTCCCGTTTTCGGAATCAACCTTTTTCCGCACGTGTGTCGCTCAGCCGATTGCTAGGACCGACAGTAGCAGTATGACTTCCAACCAATAGCAAGGCAAGTTCACTTGAAGCAAGAACTCTTTGGCAAGGATCGCAGCAAGACAGAAAGAAAATAATCCTCGTCGGTCCAGAAAAATTCCTCCCGTTGTTGTTGTTGATCGGGACAAAAGGAGGAAAAGCTCTTGGTTGTCGATGTAGGGATCGGGAGAGGGAGGAAGCCCATCGCCCCAATTTTCTGCGTCTGGACTCCCAAAAGAAATCTCACTGCCATTCGCGATTTCTGGCCGGCGCTCAATCGTGAAGAAACGAAAAGTTTCCCTCCCTCGGCAGCAATGGGTCTCCCGTTGTCGCCTTCAATGTCAGCGTACAACCCCGCGTCCGCTGAGTGAAGAACCATAGCGACTCCGCGACTACAAGCGAGTGGAGGACGAGTGCTGGTCTCATCAGTCATTCGTCAAAGTGGCGGGTGAGTGCTGGTCTCATCAGGAACCCGCCAAGCGGCGGGCTAGTGGTGGTCTCATCAGGCACCCGCCAAAGCGGCGGGGGAGTGCTGGCCTCATCAGCACCCCGCCAAAGCGCGGGCGAGTGGTGGTCTCTCATCAGGCACCCGCCAAAGCGGCGGGGCGAGTGGTGGTCTCATCAGGCACCCGCCAAAGCGGCGGGGGAGTGCTGGTCTCATCAGGAACCCGCCAAAGCGGCGGGCGAGTGGTGGTCTCATCAGGCACCCGCCAAAGCGGCGGGCGAGTACTGGTCTCATCAGCCACCCGCCAAAGCGGCGGCGAGTGCTGGTCTCATCAGGCACCTCCCAAAGCGGCGGGCGAGTGCTGGCCTCATCAGGCGCCCGCCAAAGCGGCAGGCGAGTGCTGGTCTCATCAGGCACACGCCAAAGCGGCGGGCGAGTGCTGGTCTCATCAGGCACTCCCAAAAGCAGCGGGCAAGTGGTGGTCTCATCAGGCACCCGCCAAAGCGGCGGGCGAGTGCCGGCCTCATCAGGCACCCGCCAAAGCGGCGGGCGAGTGCCGGCCTCATCAGGCACCTGCCAAAGCGTCGGGCGAGTGTCGGCCTCATCAGGCACCCGCCAACGCGGCGGGCGAGTGCGGTCCTCATCAGGCACCCGCCAAAGCGGCGGGCGAGTGCGGGCCTCATCAGGCACCCGCCAAAGCGGCGGGCGAGTGCGGGCCTCATCAGGCACCCGCCAAAGCGGCGGGCGAGTGCCGGCCTCATCAGGCACCCGCCAAAGCGGCGGGCGAGTGCCGGCCTCATCAGGCACCCGCCAAAGCGGCGGGCGAGTGCCGGCCTCATCAGGAACCCGCCAAAGCGGCGGGCGAGTTCGGGCCTCATCAGGCACCCGCCAAAGCGGCGGGCGAGTGCGGGCCTCATCAGGCACCCGCCAAAGCGGCGGGCGAGTGCGAGCCTCATCAGGCACCCGCCAAAGCGGCGGGCGAGTGCGGTCCTCATCAGGCACACCGTCAAAGCGGCGGGCGAGTGCTGGCCTCATCAGGCACCCGCTGTAACGTCCCAAAAACAACCAGACCCCTAGGAAGTTGTCATGACTAGGTCATGACAAAGCTCTAAGAATACCAGGAGGATTATGAGTGCCGAGGCAAATAATGAAATCACCATGGTCTGCAAAGAACAATTTTTGGTTACCTAGCCATGGGTTTGGATTTTGGGTCCCAACTTGACTTTTGACCCTACCATAACACTTCCAATCTTATAAGGGGCCTTTAGAGCTCTAACAACCCATTGGGGGTCAACCAAGGAGGTCAAGTTGACAGAGTCAACTCTAAACCTGGTTAGGTCAAATTGCCCTAACTTGACCCAAGTTGATTACACCAAGTCACAAATGGACTTGAGTGTTGTCAAGGGACCCATGAACTCTTAATTGGGTCAATCAAACCATCAAAGCTTGACCTAGGGTGGAGCCTAATTAACTAGGGCTAGTGTAGCCCAAAATGGGGAGAAAAGTCAAACCCAACTTCAATTCAATTGGGCTAGGCCCAATTGTGGTGATTAGGAGAGAGAAAGTGGATGTCTCACCCAAAGGGGGAGAGAAAGAAGAGCATTCATGGCTTTGGAAGGTCAAGGGGCACTCAACCCCCCCCCCCCCCCCCAAATTAATGCCCTCATTCATCCCCCTTGATCAATTTGGAGGATATGGAAGGGTTTTCACCGCCTCCTAGGGGTAGAATTGCAGGAGCTTGGTGGTGGTCGAAAGCTCAATTCATGGCTTGAGTCTCTCACTCCCAAATTTGACCCCTCTATCATCTTTAAAACTCCCAAGCAATGAAAATGAGCTTTTACATCACTTTTTTAGGTGAAGGATTGAGAAAACGGCAAGGAGGATCTAGAGGTCGTCGGTCATGGCACATCACCACCACACACGCCGCCAAGCCCGCCTGCGAGTCTAGTTCTCTTCCCCTTCCCATGTGCTAGATTTGTAGATCACTATGTGGAGAAATCGGGCTCAAACGAGGTCGATCAGTTAGAGAAAAGTGTGATTTTTTCCATGAAAATTAACCTCTCGGGTTTGTCGGAAATGGCCTCTCTGATGGTTGTGCCGCCGCCAGATGATAGCCACCACCTCAATAGGGGTGGTGATGGCGGTGGTTGGCAAGGAGGTGGTCGGATGGCCTGGAAAAGGCGTTGGATAAGCTCTAGGATGAAGCAATCTCGACCCTAGGCTCATCTAAGATAATGTCCAGTAGCCGTTGGATCTGGTGTGATTGTTATGCGCAGACCGAAATGATTTTATTAATATATTAATTGTATTTTGTCACACTATATCTATCAAATGGTTTTAATTCTTAAAAATATTTAGATGTCTTTTCAGTAAATTTGACCAACAGAGAAAAGATAGACCTTGAGGTCTAGTTTAATACAATATTAAAATCATCTAATTTGGCTCACTGGATTTCCCACAGCACACTTTTTGGTGAAAGGTGTCCAAAAGTTAATCAAAAATTAAAATGAGTGCCCCCAGTGGCCCACTCATTCTCATGGTCTGAAAATTTGAACAAAGGCTGGTTTGGCCATGACTCCCATCATATCCAAAAATTAGAATTTTTGAAGATAATTTTTCTATAGTTTTTGTAATAATTTAATAAATCATACATGTGCTAAAAATAGAGTCTATGGACCTCAAATTTCACCCAAACTCTGGTGGATGACTAGAGGGGTCTATATATACCAATGAAAAAAATATCAACCCATTTGGAGTTGATTTGATGGGGTAATCTAGTGATTAAAGATGGTCACCCAGAGGGAGAAAGCCTAGCTTATTAAAAGTGCACATAGTGGAGTTGAGTGACCTACCCTCAACCAAACAAGGTTAAACCTTGGCCACAACATTTTTATCACTTGAAACAACCCTATGAATAAAATTTTAGAAGTATTTAGGGTTGGAATGCACTGAAACACTAGTTCAAACCTTAGGTCTGCCTATTAGGATTAATGAATGAATATGGTTACATGTCTAGAGATTATCTCAAAACTTTGTAGATAGTTTCATTGGATGGAAGGACACCTTGGATAATTTATTTAGAATTTTTTAGCTATTCCCCCCCCCCCCCCCCCCCCCCACAAAATACTTATTACTTAGAATGAGAACTTTCCTTTCAAGTGCAAAATACATGATCATACAGTATTGGAAGATCGTGAAACTTGGTTTGATGGGCTTATACAGATGTTTCACATGTCTGCAAATTTTATTGTAATTTTTAATTGAAAAATTGCAGCACCTCCTTTGTATAATTAGATATTATTATCCAGAGAAATAAATTAGTTTTAGAGCTAATTGTGTACTTAAAAATTATGATACTTGGCCAGTAAAATTTTTAGATCATTATGATTCTCTGTAAATTTTATTACAATTTTTGGAAGAAATTATGTAGTGGTTTCTTCACAAATTGTCCAAGGTCTATTTCCTTTACCAAATTAATTATGTGGCAAAATAAATTTAGAAGATCATGAAATTATGTCAGTGATACTTTCTTGTCATTGCAGCCCTCTGGTAAGTTTATCACAATTTTTGGATAATAAAACCATGTACATCCTATGTTAAATTTTGTTTCGATCAAAAGAATAATATTGTGATTTATGATAGTTATCATTTGGAAAATTAAGATATTTGTACCTTGTTGTTGTTTAGCCAATATGGTATTGTGGAAATTTTATTAAGGACTTTGCATATTAGAAATTTATACCTCATGCTCAAAGTCACAGGTGGCAAGATTTTAGGAAAATTATTAAAAACACTGAATAAAATAGGAAAAACAAATTTCTGGATTTAAGCACAACATGTCATGATAGACCCCTAGAAATAATCCTCGGGTTTTTGTGAAATATTTGGAGTATCATCATTCATATGCTTAATTAGTTCATTTGGTCTGCATACAGTAATTTGAGATATTCAAGATAGAGCTATTATGGGTCTCACATGGGAAGTAACATAGTGGGTGCACCTAAAATTTTGGTGAAGTCTAGGTGAGGTCACCCTTAGGGCCAATTGCTAGGTAAACGGAGTACCAAGGAGATGTCGTTGTGCTCAGAGCCGACGAAGTATCGTCTCTCCCCTAAAAGTCGTAATTCACTTAGGGTTAGCTCAAGTGTATATGGGGAGGGGTATGATAATAAAAAGGTACCCACAAAGTAAGTGCCTTGAGAAAGAGAACTTTGAGCTTCAACCATCGTAGTTCCTAGTGCCCTCGAGAGCCCTTCACCGGGCATGCTCTGGGCAGTCCACGGTTAACCCTAAACTGTAGGAATAAGCAGATTATAAGATTATCCATTAATAAACTATCGTCACGCATTCACCCACCCCCGTTACTTCGGGTGGATAGTTGGTTTAGTCCCGCGAGCGGTTGACTCAGTGTTCGATGGAATGGATGGGTTAGTCTGGTGAGCTGACGGCTCGGGAACTCTTTTTGCTTGTCTGGTGAGCCGACGGCTCAGGAACTCTTTTATATCATGTGTGCATGTGCATTAAAGTGGTGGGTCCTTGTTATTGGACGGTCGTTCACACCGACAATGATACATTGATTCGGCAAGTGTAAGTGTTCACTTAGCTATCAAAAGACTGGTGGATTTGCCAGCATCAGTACAGGGGACTCCGTAGCACCTGACTGTGGGTGTACTGAGTAGTACGCTAGGTCAAGGCTAGGTAGTGTGAATACTGACCTAGGAGTGGGGAGGCCCAACCTACTACCTTCATTTGCCACTACAAGAGGTACCTGTGAGTTTAGCTAACTCCAAATGTGGGAACTAAAGGTCTGTGATCATAGAGTCGTGTGGGTGTGTTGCACTTGTGTGAGACATATCATTTAACATGCATGACACTTCATGTAACATCCCGACTTTTATTGGGCCACCAGAGCCCTAGTGGGCAAATAAAAGTGGCCCGAACCCTACCCATAACCCGGTGGGAAATAACCACAGGCGAGAAATCAAGCTAGAGAACTCAAAATTGAGTTCTATCAGTTCCTGTGGCCTCGTATAGTCAATACGAGCGCATCAGAACTCGTTCAGTTGAACCCCGAGGTTATATAGTGGATGTGACCATTCCTCGTAAAACGCAACGAGAGCGAGATTTTGGATATCGAGCAAGAGAACTCTGAATCGAGTTCTGTCAGTTCATGTGACCTCATATAGTCAATATGAGCATATCGGAGCTTGTCGCGTCACGATCCGAGGTCTAACGACAATTTTACACACTTCGGTCATTTTAGCGCACTACGATGTGCAAATTTTGGACTTTCGCCAAACGGACTCCGATTCAACCCCAATCAGAGGCGTTGGACTCGTGTGGTCAATATGAAATCAACCGAAGTCGTTCCGGCCAATTTCGACGAGAATTGGTCAACCCATGGTCAAATCAAGCATAGTCGTGCACCGAAAAGCGTGCGCATACCAATTGTGACACGACACCCGAACTTTGACCGGACCCCGATGACTTGGACCCACTTTGACTTTGACCAGCAAGGGGGACCCACCCTAAGGTGGACTAGGTCAAACCCTCCTAAAAATCCACTTTTTGGATTTTTCTCCAAGTGAGGGGCCCACCTCCTCTCCAAAAGAGGATAGCCCATGCGCCCTCACTCTGCTTGGGCCCCCAACCAGCAAGCCCCCATCCCACCACAAGTGGAGGCCCACCCACTTCTTCTCTCTCCCTCTCTCTCTTTCCCACCTAAAGGCCCAAGCCCATAAGGGCTCCTTCCCTTTTTCACCACATGGGGGGAAATAGGGGACCTCCAGCTGTCATTGGACAGCTGGAGGGTGGGGATTAACCCCTCCCTAAGGAGGGATTAGTCCCACACCACGCAAAGGGAGGGAGCTCCCCCTCCCCAATCCTATAAAAGCCACCCCACCCCCTCTCTTTCCCACACAGCTCGCAGATCAGCCCCTTCCCCTTCTCCCCCCCCCCCCTCTGCAGGAGTCAGGTGGCCGGAATAAGCCAAGCCGGAGCTCCTCCTCCCCTCCTCCACCACCTTGAGCCATGGCAGACCAAGCTGGCCCCTCTCAAGCCCATCAAACCCAGGTGGAAGCCTTCTACCTCCCCATTCTCCATTTTGGACATCTTGCATGGCACTCCCGGAGGCCGGAGCGCCGCCTCCGTCCCCCCCCCCCCCTCCTCTCCGGTTCATTTAAAAAAAATGCGCCGGCGATGGCCGGCGGCGGCAAGCCGCCGGACCACCGCCGGAGGGAGCGCCCCCCACCGGCGGGTTGGCCGGTGGTGGAGTCACGGCCGGCCGGCGGCGGAGGAGCCCCGTAAGGGGTGGAATTTCTGTACAGCGGGGGGGATGAAGATGAACAGTAATTTGATTTTATAATATATATATAATAATATATTATATATATTATATAAATATATTATTATAATATTTGTAATAAATATTATAATATTTTAATGGGTTGATTTTTTTTAAGAGTAAAATAGACTCCTAGGAAAAAAGTGTTGAACACTAAAAATATTCCCCATGATGAGGGCTACCTCTACGAAAATTTTGAGAATTTTTAAAGTTGATTTGGTATTTTTAAAAGCCTAAATGAAAATATTTTGGTCAAATTAAAGGCCCAAAACTCTTCGAAAAATTATGAAACTTTTTCTATGCTCATTGTAGACCCTTCCAAGGGTTGTATCAAAATTTAGGGTCATAAGGATGAGTTTTGATATTTTTCCCAAATTATGGATGCCTAGGATCGCGCTCGGTATTTATTACGCTCGTTTTCTCCGAAAACGAAAATTGGAGCTCGCGACTATCTTTTCTAGTTGAAATTATAAATTCAAATTATCTTATCGACGAGAGTGGCTGAGGCAAGTGACCAAGCTCCGGGTGTTTCGAGATTTCATGAAACCATCGAGCGCCTCGGCTCTCGGGTGATTTGGGCACGCTCGGAAGATGACAGCACGAGTGGTGAGTTATGAATTATTCTTGACGAATAATAAGGGTGTACTCCTAACAAGCCCCTGATCTGATTAAACCGTAATTTATATTGCGCAACCAAATTAATTGGATCTTAAAAATGCGTGTAACCCAAGGAAGCCTTTAAAAACTGAGATGGAACTGAATCTCTCCTGAGAATAGAGATGGAACTGAATCTCTCCTGAGAACGGAGATGGAACTGAATGTGCCTCCTGGATGGAGATGGAGCTGAATCTCTCCTAAGAACGGAGATGGAACTGAATGTGCCTCCTGGATGGAGATGGAACTGAAAAATCTCTCCTGAGAACGGAGATGGAACTGAAGCCTCCTGGATGGAGTGATTGTATTACTAACCATTTTCTTTATGATTATTCCAGTCTTGCACTGATCCAGTTCCTTTATTCTTTTCAGTTCAGTGCTTTCAATTCAGTTCTACTCCAGTCTCGTACTTGTCAAGTTCATTTCAGTTCAGTACTTTTTATTCAGTACCACTTCAGTTGCATAATGGTCAGACTTATTGTAGTACTTTCTATTCAGTACTACTCTAGTTGCGTACTGGTCAGACTTATTTTAGTACTTTCTATTCAATACTACTCCAGTTGCGTACTGGTCAGGCTTATTTTAGTACTTTTATTCAACACTACTCCAGTTGCTTACTGGTCAGACTTATTTTAGTACTTTCTATTTAGTACTACTCCAATTGCGTACTGGTCAGGCTTATTTTAGTACTTTCAATTCAGTACTACTCCAGTCTAGTACTGGTCACATTTCATTCCAGTACTTTAAATAAGCAGCATAATCACCGCACTTGTCCTTATCACAATTTACTTTTATATTCCATGGTCCTGCTCTGACGAGCAGTCGTTGTTAAGGTTGAGCCTTAGTTGGGGATAACCGGAGTCGAAGTAGTCCTCCAGGTCTAGCCCCAAATAAAGCGCCCCCACGCTCCTTGTCGAAAGTAGAGCTAAGTGTCAACGCCCGAAGTGTAAGCCTAGTAGGGCAGACCGACGTAGACCCGATGTTATATTATTTGTCTTTTGTTTGATTGATTGTAAATTGCATGCGGTGAAATGGTGGTGGGTCAGTCCCTTCCGCAGACCGTTCGTACCGGTGCGGGAAGGTTGACGACTCAAGGCGACAGGGAGATGATTACCACGGGTGACCGGCCGTTATATTCCTCATCGGGTTTCCTCCGCTGGTCGGCCAAAATGATTCACCGGACGTCGCTCACATCCAAGAGTACACAAGGTTGTACGTTAGGGTCTGAGGTTGTGTGGTACGACCAACCCCAGAAGTGGCAGGACTGGCCACTGTCACCGACGGCCACATTGGTGAGGCTCGCGGGGCTCGCTACCCTGTTGGAACAGAAGCGGTACAAACTATGTCGACATAGGGTTGTGTGTGCGACTTTAAATGTCTGCGATGTGTGCTCGGCTTTGAATGCCTGCGGTGTGTGCGCGACTATGAATGCCTGCGGTGTGTGCACGGCTATGAATGCCTGCAGTGTGCGCGGCTATGAATGTATGCAGTGTGTGCGCGGCTGTGAATGCCTGCGATAGATTTCAGGATTTGAAACCTGATGTGCTGATGAGCTAGTAGAGCCTTGTTATAACTGATTTATACTATTACTGCTTTTACTGGTTATACTGCACTCTTTTATAATTGCTCCTAGCTATTCATATATAAAATATTGTGCTAACCCTCTCTTGCTTCGGCTTTTTACTTTTGTTGGGTGGGTGTGTGCTCGTCCCCAGGATGTGGATCCGGGGAGGAGATTTGTTTCCACTTACCTCTGTGACTAACAGTTATTTGATTAACCATTCACAGGAGGTGGAGTACTGTAGTGACCCGCTGCCGCAGGAGATTACGCCAGCAGCTAGGTCTACTCGAGCAGATGCACCCCCGCCATCCCCAGAGTTTAGAGATGTGAGTTCCGCCGAGCAGCGTAAAGAGAGAGAGAGAGAGAGAGAGAGAGAGAGAGAGAGTTTATGAGGATTATATGTAGCACATGTATAACTCACGGGCTTATTTAAACACTTAGGATTCGGCGCTAGAATCTCTGTGATATTGATATTATATATCTATATGCAATGGTTTCATGTTAATGCTTCCGCTATACTTTGATGGGTTGTGAATGTTATGATTCAAGCCTAGCAAGGCGGCCATTTAGTGCTTGGATAGGGTGGATCGTTTCCCCTACGAGCACTGGGTGGGCGTCTTGGGCGCAATAGTACCCCTCCGACCCGACCCGGGCAAAAGGTTGGGTGGGGGTACAACACTTTATACCATGCATAATATTGCACAAAACCTATACCTCTAACATATAAATTATTATGAGATCTTTTATATGTTAGGCCATGCAAAATGACCCCTTAATTTATAAGTTTGTGTGGGCATCCTTATAAATTAAGGTTTCTTCCTCTGTGATGGTAGTTGACTGCTTACATTACTTTTATCTATTTTCATTGCATTGTTCCTTTACTTACAGTTTTACTCCATGTTACTATTTTCGTTGTGTCATTTCTTTACTTGCAGCCATATATATACACTTGTAATTATTGTGATAGAAATTATTAGCTTGTGTTTGCTAGGGCCACTATCACCTGTTTTTGTTTACTCTCCACTTTAAATACCTTCCTTTTCATCCTCCCCCGCACGGTGCCTAGGAGTCGCCGGGGGGAGGGGGACCAAGACTTAGTCTTTTGACTAACGACCTGATGGGCATAACACCAGGGACACTAGCTGGGAGACAAGATGCAGCTCCAAGGGACTCAACAAAACCAGAGTACGGTGCAGGAGGAGGTGAACCAGCCTAATCCAGGAGTAGCAGTAGCAGTCATAGGATCCGTGAGTGATTAGTAGCTTTTCTTCCGCGAGCGTTTTGTAGTGAGGATCATATGTACTGGGCATGCGCCCATTTGTGTTTCTTTTTTCAGATCTACTTTTGTGGACTTATTTATATAGCATTGTGATCGAGGACTCGTATCATATACATGATTTTTTCTTTTCTTCTATGGTATATGGTTGAAAATCTGCCGATAGAATGGGCGATTTGTGGTGACGACCTCCTCGGGGTTGGTATCACCATAAAACGACGGTTATGGGCATAAGACATGGTGCAAAAAAGGGGTCTTACAACTGCTATTAGAGACTGAAACCTCGACCCAAAGAAAAGAATTCCATAAACCATAGGACACCCAGCTCGAGTTTAGTTTGAGGACAAACTAAGCAGTGAAAGCTATGGTGTGCCCATATAGGAATCACCTGCAATATTCCACTCTTAACTAGATTTTAGACAACCACCTTACAAGTTAACCTTCCATTTTGAATGTCGTTCCACCCATGCCAGTTCCTACTCCGTTCCAGCAATTGGAGATGGGACAAACACTGATTGGTATCTTGTAGGCTTTTAGGATACAACAGGCTCTGGTTCCTCAACCAAATCCCGGGGCAAATTGGTTGAGGGTCTTCCGAGGCCTTTTCCCTCCATCATATCTCGGCACAGAGTCAGCAGTACGAATACAGGAATGGTTGGACATCATCTACGAGATGTTGGTTGGGATACGATGCCCGACTGATATGGTTGTATCCTTAACAGTTTCATATTTGGAATCTCATGCAAAGAGGTGGTGGAAGTCTCTTCTAGACACCACCTATGTAGGATTTGAGGACGCAGATATCACATGGGATGATGTCATGACAACACTTTTGGAGCATTTTGTGCCACATACAACGAGGGACGATCTAGAGGACAGATTTCTGCAGTTGAGGCAGGGCAGCATGTCAGTTTTGGTGTACTACCAAGAGTTTACTCACTTAACTCGCTTCGCTGATTCATACAAGCTGGATGATGATGGCTATGCAAAGAGGTTATACAAAGGCCTCCGGGATGATTTGAGGCATACACTCCTTTTTATTGCGGACGGTAGCTTAGCTCGGATCCTGAAGATGGCAAAGAAGTTGGAGGCGAACCGGCTCATGGTTCGAGGCAGGGGAAAAAAAACCAGCTGATGACACGGTTATTGGTGGTAGGAGGGAACAACAGAGGGATCATAGAAATGGAGATCAACCCCGCCCGAAGAATAGACATGAGCAGAGGGATCCAGCAGTATTGGCCCATCAGCCATTACAAATACGGGAGATGCCAAGGCCAGTAGATGGGGCACCTCTCCCGCTGGTGTGCTATCACTGCCACCAGCCTGTACATATCCAGATTAACACCGCAGACTGCCCCACCTATTCAGCAATTCAGGGGTCAGGGACGTGGTCGAGGACGTGGGTTCTAAGGCGGCGACCGTAGGCCGGACAGAGACCAGATGTATGCTCTGGATCTTGCTCAACCGCGGGACCCGAAAAGGGTTATAGCATGTATACTAGCAATTTAAATTATTTTTCCTTCTTTTCCCCTAAATAATGGAACTGATATTAAACTGGTAGAAATAAGGAAGAAAACTATGAAACTAGCCACCTAAGATTGCATAATAAACTCAGGAATAGTAACGGTATGTGGTAAGCCTGCTCATACCTTATTCGACATGGGGCATCACATAACTTTGTCGTAGAGGATTTTGTCAAAGACTGGGACCAGGTCCGGCACTATATGGGAGTCACCAGGAGGGTGCGTCTTCACAATGGGATGGAGATCCTATCTACTGCAAAATGCCTTCTAAGGTTGACCATCAATGACTTAACACTCGAGGCTCCGGCGACGATCCTAAAGATGCCGGACTTTGATCTCGTCTTAGGAATGACATGGCTCACCTGGAATCATGCATAGATTGATTGCCCGACAAGGAAGGTCGTGCTGAGATACGGAAACACTTATACGACCTTCTAAGGTACTATCCCAGTCTCTCGCTACCTGCTTTCTTCTATCCAGGTCGTCAAGGCCCACCTGTAGGGGGACGAGGTTTATCATGTATTATTCGAGATGATCGAGGAAAAGAACTCTATCTCCAACATCCCAGTGCTACGAGATTTCGCTGATGTTTTCCCAGAGACGCTTCTAGGGCTGCCACCGCACCGTGAGAAGGACTTTCGGATCCAGCTAGTGTCAGGGGCTAAGCCAGTATCTAGGGCTTGTTGGGTACATTGGTTCAAATGTACCTGATTTGAAGAAGCCTCACCCAACTCAATGATATACATCAAAATGTATTTGATGTGTTTTGAGTTTACTTGTGCAGGCTAAGTATTTGCAGGAAAGAAGAAAAAGTTTCTAAGTCCATGTGTCGACACCCAGAGGGAAAGTGTCGACACTTAAGAAGACTTGTGTCGACACCCAGGCAAGCAGTGTCGACACTTGGAGTCATTGTGTCGACACCAGGGTTGCTGAGTCGACACCAGACAGAAAGTGTCGACACAAGGAGTTGTGTCGACACTCAGTGAAGAAAAGACAGTGAAGCTGTGTCAACACTTAGCAGTTGTGTCGACACCCAGAAAAACCGTGTCTACATCAGAAAGTGTCGACACTTGGAGGCTGTGTCGACACTCAGCAAAAGTATGCAGAGACTAAGTACAAGTGTCGACACCCAGAACAATGTGTCGACACTCAACAGAAGAGTCAACACTTGAAGTAAGTGTCGACACCCAGAACAATGTGTCGACACTTAGCAGAAGAGTCAACACTGGAAGTAAGTGTCGACACCCAGAACAATGTGTCGACACTTAGCTGAAGACTCAACACTTGAAGAAAGTGTTGACACAAGGAGCTGTGTTGACACTTAGCAAAGAACAGCAAAGTTCAACAAAATATTCTAAGTACAAGTGTCGACACTAAGGGAATGTGTCGACACTCAGCCAGAGTCTTGACAGAAGAAGAAAGTGTCGACACCCAGAGCAATGTGTCGACACTCAACAAGTATCAACACTGAAGACATGTGTCGACACCAAGAAGCAGTGTCGACACTTAATAGATTCAACACATGAAGATGTGTCGACACAAAGGTGTTGTGTCGACACTTAGAAGAATTCAGCAAAATTCTAAAGAACAAGTACTTGTGTCGACACTCAATTTCAGTGTCGACACATGAAGAAGTAGTGTCGAGATACAAAATCTACAACACAATGAGTTATGTCGACACCTTGTAGGCTAGTGTCGACACTTAGACAACATGTGTCGACACTTGGTCTATAAGTGTCGACACTTAAATACAGAAAGTTTCGACACTTAAAGACAGTTACAGAATCTTCAAGAACTGACTAGATGACTTGGCAGCTACCATTCCAGCCGGTTTACTGCACCTGTCAGAGTTGTCAAAAGACAGTTATGAACCGGACCAGCCGGTTACCATGAAGAAGGCCTATAAATAGGCTTATACAGTCTACAGAAACTGTTGTTGAAGTTGTCAAATTTCAGATCAAGTAATTGTCTAAAGAAGATCTAGCTATCAAGTGAAGATCTAAGAAGTTGGAGAGAGAGAGCTCCATCCAAGAAATCAGTTGTTGGAACCAGACTGAGAAGAAGGGTTCAGATCTACTCTGAACCTTAAGTAGCAGAGATCAAGGATCAACTGCAAAAGGAGTCAATCTTATTGAGTTCTACTTTCAAGAAGCTTTGAAGAAAGCTAAGTCAGATTGAGTCCAGCTGAGTTCTTCCAAGAACTCATCAAGAATCTCACAACTTATCTCTCTTTCATCTAAGTTGTTGAGTTTATACATTTTGTATTCATTATAACTTGTAGGATCCTTAGGGATCTGAGATTGTAAGCCTGCAATTATAAAGGCTGAGGGTAGGAGAGTTAAATCTCTGAGTGTAGGCCTTGGTGGCTGAGTGTAGGCCTTTGTGGCTGAGTGTAGGCCTTTGTGGCTGAGTGTAGGCTTTGTGGAAAAGCTGAGTTGTAGGGCCTTGGGCCTGAGGTGTAGGAACCTGTTTTGGGTTCTGAGTTAGTGGAGAAGTTTGGCCGAATCTAGTACACTGCTAGATAGGCGAAGGGGGAAAGTAGATGTACCCAAAGCTTGGGGAACCACTATAAATCTCTGTGTCTACTGTGTGTTTGTGGATTGTTGTGATTGGTGAATGTGTGCTGTGATGATTTAGATATAATTCTGTGATATTATCTGTTTGCTGCCTAAAAAGTTAAAAAGATTCAAGTCACCTATTCACCCCCCCTCTAGGTGTTTAGGTACTATATCTTTCAGGGCTCCATATCGAATGCCTCCAAAGGAGCTAGTGGAATTCAAAATTTAGCTGCAGGAGTTGGTTGAAGCTGGGTTTGTCAGACCAAGCTCCTCATCGTGGGGATCCCCAGTATTGTTTGTAAAGAAAAAGGATGGGACTCTCAGACGATGCATTGACTATAGAGGGCTGAATAGGCTGACAGTACAAAACACGTACCCTTTATTGATAATAGACGCACTATTTGATTAGCTAAAGGGATTTTATTGCTTCTTAAAACTGGATTTGAGATCGGGATATTATCAGCTACAGATTCAGGAGGAGGCCATCCCGAAGACCGCAATTAGCAGCCGATATGGCCTCTATGAGCTCACAGTGATGCCATTCAGGCTCACAAATGCACCCTCTATGTTCATGAGTCTGATGAACCGTGTATTTGAGGCCTATCTCAATATCTTTGTCATTGTATTTATAGACGACATCCTTATCTACTCGAGGACGGAGGAGGAGCATGCACGACACTTGGCATTGACTTTGGAGAAACTCCAAGAGCACAACCTATATGCAAAGTTCAGTAAATATTAGTTCTGGTTGAAGGATGTGGCTTTCCTAGGTAACATTATCAGTGGAGAGGGACTAGCTGTGAATCCGGCAAAGATCCAAGCAGTGTGAGATTGGTCGCCACTAAAGATGGCATCTGACATACGGAGTTTCCTAGGACTCGCTAGATACTACCAGACGTTTGTAGAGGGATTTTCCCAGATTGCCCTCCCACTTACAGCTCTGTCAAAGAAGGATACGCCATTCATATGGACGTTGCAATACAAATCTGCCTTCCAAGAGCCGAAGGATCGGCTTACTACGGCTCCCATCCTTGCCCTTCCCTCTGGAAAGGAAGGATTCCAAGTTTACACTGACGCATCCTATAAGCGGATGGGTGTTGTCCTAATGCAGCGCGGACATGTAATAGCTTGTGCTTCCCACCAGTTGAAGAAGTACGAACAAAACTACCTGGTGCATGATCTAGAGATGGGAGCGGTAATCTTCGCCTTGAAGATCTGGCGACATTACCTCTATGGAGTCCATTGTGAGATTTTCTCTGATCACAAAAATCTCAAGTACGTGGACACGCATAAGGAGTTAAATATGCGACAAAGGCGATGGGTGAAGTTTCTTTCCGATTATCAGTACACGATGCACTACCACCCAAGAAAGGCAAATGTAGTAGTAGATGCTCTTAGCAGGAGAGCTACCACATCAGGGCGGAACCCCAGGTGATGGCTATGGAGCTGGTACGAGTGCTGGAGGATATGCAGATATCCTTGGGGTCCAAGGTGGATCCCAAACTTTATGAGGATTATTTAGCATGGATGGGCGCTGCCAGTGACATGCAGGATCTCATAAGAGACGAGCAAAGGCATGATGCTAAATTAGAACTAATATTCAGGTCTTTGGAGATAGGCGTGGTTGGGGATTACACACTGAAGGATGGCCTACTATGTTTTAGAGGCAGGGTATATGTTGTAACGCCCTAAAAATCATAAAAGGAAGAATTAAAAGTTAACGTGCGACGGTAGTATTAACACTGGCGTTAGCTTTGAATTAAATTGACCGACCTCTCGGGAATCTACCGCATCGCGGTAGTAGAGGTACCGCATTGCGGTACTACTCAACACTTTCGACGAAGCGTTGAGAGGACTACAATGGGGTGTTAATGGGCTGGCGCGTGGCAGTACCACTCAACTGTCACAACCCACATTTTCACCGCCTTTAAAGACGTATCAGAGTAAGGAAAAATGTGTGTCATGATATCACGTCAGTAGGGGATAACTACGGACGCACATGCAAAACTCCTACTAAACACCTAAAGAATGATTTTTAAGTTATTTAGAGAAAAATCCGGTTTAAGTGAAGCAGTTAGCTGTATCCCTCGGCTTAGTGGCTCATCTAGACCATAAGAAAAATAGTTATACGCAGCAAAAAATACTTCTTTTACAAGGTTAGACATTCTACATGAGTATAAATGTCCGCATAGGATATCACATGGTATACAAGCTCTAGGTTTATAATAGCAGTAAAATTAGCTTTTTACGGTCGCTAAATATAGTGATTTAGAATTTCAAAACATGCAATGCAGGAAGTAATAATAGTAGTTTTATACTTGAAAATACATATCATGCAATCATAGCATAAAACATACCAGAGAACAAGCAATCCAAACATTCAGAAAGAAAACAAGTTGCAGCTAGCAAAAGTATCCAAAATCAACTATCATGTGGGTGTCAACAATCTAACATGAACCCACGTAAAACAAGAGTATATCTGAACTAGGTAAAGAAAACTAAAACAACAAACTACCTCGCAACGACGAGGAAAAAACCATAGTCAACAAGGTTGCTCAAGAACTCCAAAACCAGATCCACTACCAGCTACAGCTCTAAACCTAAGGCATTCCAAAGACAGAACACCTCAACAAGAAAATACAAGTGATGGTAGAAAAGTAAGCCAAATGTAAACAAAGGTCAAAGGGGTACCAACCCAAGACCAAAATTACTGAGATAAAGTACAACAGTAAGGTATGAAAATCGAAAAGGAAAACTTATGTGAATCGTTACGTACAACATAAGTACCCCAGATGCACAACACTATAAGGAAAAAATCACGATTAAATCATCAGGAAGAATGCATAACTCTATTAGCCACATGTGGTCAACTCTACCAAAAACAACACGGGCGAGGTGGTCAACTCATCCGGACACACCCCCACAGATAAATTATCTATCTAATTGCGGGGGAGACTCAAACACTCCACCATACACCGCAAATGCCCAAACACCCGTCAGAGTTCCCCAAGATATTAATAGAGAGATCAAACATTGCGGCAGTGGTCTTGTCCACTAATAACACCCACAATAAAGGAAAAACCATGACCGTCACATTCAATAACGACCCAGGTTTAGAGCTCAGAGGCCCACCACAACCTTCCTGGGCCTGGATGCTTGTCTCGCCCCCATGGCATCGCTACAAAGGAAATCATGATATAAACCTCAAGACTTGGCACATCGGATTCTACTAAACATATCGAGATTTGAAACGGTTGATCAACCTTTAGGAAGGATTTACAATCCTAGATAAACTCTAACACGTCCATAATAGTTAAGGAATGGTTAAAAGAGCAAGACTCAACCACATCATCAAAACATAAGCCACTTTACAAGATTAGATTAGCAAAATCAAGAACATGTAAATACAGGTGGATTTAAACAAAGGATTATGACGACACTTTAATCAGCAAGTTATTATTAATAACAACAACAAGCAGTTAGAAATTTCAGGAGGTCGGGAGAAAGAAGGGAAGACGGGAGCAAAAACCATCACTTGCCTGATTTTGCCGGAGAAGACCTCCAAATCGCACCACGACGTAGATTGAGACTAAGGAAGACGGGGGAAGTCGAAATCTGAACAAAAAATGGCCAAACTAGAGGTTATGGCCAAAAACCCTAGCGAGAAAAACTCAAGAAATGGGGAAGATTTTACCACGATACGTAGCTCTCAGTGAGATCTTTCAAGATCTACGATCGGTTCAAGATTTCGAGCACAGGAGCACCGTCGGCGGCCACCGGAAGAATCGTAGAAGAACTTTCCCTCTCTCGCTCACGCCTCTCTGGTTCGGGAAGGAGGAAGAAAATAGACCTTTAAATGAAGGAGGGGAAGAAGTTTTCTTATGTATAAATATATATATATATATTTATTATAAATATAATCTTGAAATCATTATACTTAAGGAGATGAACCAGGGTCGGCTGAACCAGAAATCTCGAGATGAAGTCAAGGATTTCTCGAGTAAGGGAGGAAATATTTCTCGAGTAGAAGGAGCATTACTCGAGTGATGAAGCAGGTTTCTCGAGTACAAAAGAAGATTACTCGAGTAGAAGGCAGGATTACTTGAGTACTGGAATGAACTTCTCGACAAAGAAGTGAAGTTCTCGAGTACAACGAATCAATTTTCTCGAGAACAAAGGAGAGCATTCTCGAGAACATGACAGGGCCTTCTCGAGAACAAGTAGAAGGGTACTCGGGAACAAGTAGAAAAGTACTCGGGAATAACAAGTCATCTCTCGAGAACAAGATGGAGCTTTCTCGAGAACAAGATGAAGCTTTCTCGAGAACAAGATGAAGCTTTCTCGAGAACAAGTAGTAGCATTTCTTGAGTACAGAAGATTTCTCGAGAACTGATGAGGACTTCTCGAGAACTAAATAAGGTAAGCTCGGGAACTAAGGAAAAATTTCTCGAGACAAAGCAAGGCTTCCCGGGAACAGTACATCATTTCTGGAGAAGGAGTATAGAATTCTTGTGAAAGACTCTCGGCTTCTCGAGAAATGAGGCTGCTCATCATGGGTACAACACAGGGTTCCGAGAACTAAGCAGGAAAATGTCAGAAATTCAGATTTGACTAAAATTTCGGGATAAATCGTTGACTCTACGAATATAGTAGCGAAGACAACACTAGAATCAGAAGCACCATTCTTGAGACACTATCATCAAATGCTTACATAAGCAAAAATCATCACAAAGATCCAAACATGCGCCGAGACTCCAAAATGCTCGGATCGTAATAAAACTAGACACCTCAAAACTTCATCCTTTCAATCAAGGAAAACATTCAATCTAATCAAAATCCGAAAAATCTGGTCAAACAGTCCCAACAGACGTGAAAATGCACTAACGGTGTAGCGCCGTCAACATAACGTAAAAAGTAATGCTCTGACGTCATAAATATGATGATACCAAATCAATTAAAATTATCGGAAAAATCGAGGGCGTTACAGTCACTCCCCCTAAAAAGAAGTTTTGTTCTGAAACTTAACACAACTTCAAAACTAAGCCAAAATGAGAAATCAAATACCACCAAAACATGGAGACATACCAGAAATTAAGGGAAGAGGTGTAGTACCCCCCCCCAACCTTTTGCCCGGGTCGGGCCAGAGGGGTACTACTGACGCAAGACATCCACTCAATGTTCTTAGGGGAAATGATCCACCCTATCTAAGCACTAGATGGCCGCCTTGCTCACCTCGAATCATAACATTCACAACCCATCAAAGTATAGCAGAAGCATTAACATGAAATCATTGCAGATATATATATCTCATTAAATTAATACAGAGGTTCTAGGGCCGAAGCCTAAGCATTAATATAAGCTCGTGGGCTATACATGTACTACATAAAACCCTCATACACTCTCTCTCTCTCTATGCTGCTCGGCGGTACTCACATCTCTAAACTCCGGGGATAGCGGGGGTGCATCTGCTCGATTAGTCCTAGCCGCTGGCGTAATCTCCTGTGGTGGCGAGTCACTACGGTGCTCCATTTTTGTGAATGGTTATTTAGATAACCGTTAGTCACAGAACTAAGTGGAAACAAATCTCCTCCCCGGATCCATATCCTGGGACGAGCACGCACCCACCCAACAAATGTAAATAGCCGAAGCAAGAGAGTTAGAACAACATTTCATATATATATATATATATATATATATATATATATATATATATATATATATATATATATATATATATATATATATATATATATATATATATATATATATATAGCTAGGAGTAACCATAAAAGAGTGCAGGATAGTTTAACTGGAAAAAGTAGCAGCAATACAAATCAGATATAACAAGGCTCCACTAACTCATTAGCACATCAAGTTTTCATATCTTGAATCCTATCGCAGGCATTCACAACCGCGCACACACCGCAGGCATTCATAGCCGCGCACATAACACAGTCATTCATAGTCGCGCACACAAACCCTATGTCGACATAGTTTGGACCGCTTTTGTTCCAGCAGGGTAGCGAGCCCAGCGGGCCTCACCGATGTGGTCATCGGTGACAGTGGCCAGTCCTGCCACTTGTGGGGGTGGTCGTACCGTACATCCCCAGGCCCTAACGTACAATCTTGCATACTCTTGGATGTGAGCGGCATCCAGCGAATCATTTTGGCCGACCAGTGGAGGAAAAACCTGACGGGGAATATAACGACCGGTCACCCATGGTACCCATCTCCCTGTCGCCTTGAGTTGTCGACCTTCCCGCACCGATACGAACGGTCTGCGAGAGGGACTGACCCGCCACTATTTCACCGCAAGCAATTTACAAACAATCAAACAAAAGGGCAAACATAATATACACCGGGTCTACGTCGGCCTGCCCTACTAGGCTTTAGTCTTCGGGCGTCGGCACTTAGCTCTACTTTCAACAAGGAGCGTGGGAGCACAATATTTGGGGCTAGACCTGGAGGACTACTTCAACTCCGGTTATCCCCAACTATGGCTCAATTTTAACGACAACTGCTCGTTAGAGCAGGACCCGAGATTATAATAGTAAATTGCAATGAGGACAAGTACGGTGTTTATGCTGCTTATTTAAAGCGTTGGAATGAAATGTGACCAGTACGAGACTGGAGTGGTACTGAAATGAAAGTACTAAAATAAGTTTGACCAGTACGAGACTGGAGTAGTACTGAAATTCTAAAATAAGCTCGACCAGTACGAGACTGGAGATGTACTGAATTGAAAGCACTAAAGTAAGCTTGACCAGTACGAGACTGGAGTAGTACTGAATTGAAAGTACTAGAATAAGCTCGACCAGTACGAGACTGGAGATGTACTGAAATAATAAGCTCGACCAGTACGAGACTGGAGATGTACTGAAATACTAAAATATGCTCGACCAGTATGAGACTGCAGATGTACTGAAAAACTAAAATATGCTTGACCAGTACGAGACTGGAGATGTACTGAAATAATAAGCTCGACCAGTACGGGACTGGAGATGTACTGAAAAACTAAAATATGCTCGACCAGTACGAGACTGGAGATGTATTAAAAATACTTATTTGATTATAAGGGGGGTCGCACGCTCCAATTTCCACCTTCGAGGGAGAGTGGGCGGAAAAAGATCCGTACGCGACCCTAGACTTCCAATATTTTAGGAAAAATATCAAAACTTAACCCCATGACCCCAAATTTTGATACAAGCCTTAGGAGGGCCTAAAATGAGCCTAATAATTTTTTAATAATTTTTCAAGGTATTTTGGGCTTTTAAATTAGCCAAACAAATATTATTTTGGCTTTTAAAAATACTAAATCAACTCCAAAAATTCTCAAACTTTTTGTGGAGGTAGCCCTCATTATGGGGAACATTTTTCATGTTGATCACTTTTCTCCTAGAGGCCTAGTTTTGGCCCAAACTAATCCCAAGTTTTCTGCCCTTGATTTGGTCTGCCTATAACAAATTAACCTGATCCTGCGGCTAAAATTGAGCCGCGGGACGTGATTTGTCCTTCTGTCCCCACAGTGGATCGGCAGCGGATCCGCTGTGGGGGCGCTGATGTTGAGGCGGAGGCGGGGATTAAGAAGATCACAGCCATTCATCTCTTTTCATGAGATGAACGACGACGATTCCTCCCCGCCGGAGAAGGAGGCGGTGGCTCATTGCCACCGCCGGCCGGCCACTGTCGGACACCGCCGCACCCCCGATCGGCTCGTCGGGGGCTGGCGAGTAACTGGGTGGTGGTCCGGCGGCCTGGCGCCGCCGGCCGTCGCTGGCCACCCGAGGGCCTGGGGTGGCGGTGGCTCTGCTCCCGGTCCACCGCACCACCCCCGCTCCTCGGGCGGATGGCCGCCTACCAGTCCACCCCCTGCCGGTGCACCGGGGGTCGGGCTTCTCGCCGGCGGTGGTCCGGCGGCCATGCGTCGCCGGCCGCCGCCGCCAGCTCTAAACAGAGTTTTTCTCTATTTTTGCGGTGCCGCCGGAGCGGCAATTTCCGGCGGCACCGCCGCTCTCCACCACTGGGGGTCGCTGCCCATAGTGGTATAGCACTACTCCAGTGCTGCCATCGGCTCTAGGGGAGGAGCCTTCCTCCTTGGGAACCTCCCAGCCTGGAACAAGGCCCGGGTGGCGCCGGCGGCGCTCCGGCTGCCGGGAGGCACATGCAACACGTCCAGATCGTGGAGGGGGGACGGAGAAGGGTTCCACCTGGGAATGGTGGCCCGGGAGGGGCCGGCCTGGTCAGTCATGCCAAGGTGGCGGTGGTGGAGGGTGGGGGGAGGCCTCGGCTTGCCTTTTCCGGCCACCTGGGCTCCGACAAGGGTCAGGTAGGGGGGAAGACTTGCTCAGAGGCTTGTGGGGAAGAAGAGGGGGAGGGGGCCTTTTATAGGCTTGGGGAGGGGGGGCTCTCCTCCCCTAGCCAAGGTGGGATTAATCCCTCCTTAGGGAGGGATTAATCCCCACCCTCAAGCTGTCCTGACCCTATCTTTTCCCCCATGTGGGGAAAGGAAGAAGAAGAAGCCCTTATGGGCTTGAGCCTTTTGAATAAGAGAGGGGGAAAGAGAGGAGAGGAGGGGTAGGGTGGGCCTCCATTCATAATAGTTGATTGTTGGTTGGGGGCCGAAAGAAGAGTGAGGGGGGCATGGGCTATCCTCCCTTGAAGAGGAGGTGGGCCCCTACTTGGAGAAAAATCCAAAAAATGGGTTTTTAGGGGGGTTTGACCAAGTCAACCCTAGGGTGGGTCCCCCTTGCTAGTCAAAGTCAAAGTGGGTCCAAGTCATTGGGGTCGGGTCAAAGTTCGGGTGTCATGTCACAATTGGTGTGCGCGTGCTTTTCGGTGCACGACTATACTTGATTTGACCACGAGTTGACCAATTGTCGTCGAAAATGACTGGGACGACTTCCGTTAACTTCGCATTGACCACACAAGTCCAACGCCATTGACTGGGGTTGAATTGGAGTCTGTTTGGCGAAAGTCCAAAATTTGTGCGTCGTAGAGCGTTAAAACGGTCAAAGTGTCTAAATCTGTCATTAGATTTCGGATTGTGACGCGACGGGTTCCAATGCACCTGACTAGGTTATATGAGATCTCAGGAATCGATAGAACTCAATTCGAAGTTCTCTAGCTCTATTTCCTGCCTAGGGTTATTTCCTACCGGGTCATGGGTAGGGTTCGGGCCACTTTTATTTGGCTCACTAGGGCTCTAGTGGCTCAATAAAAGTCGAGATGTTACAAGTGGTGCGGATGAGATTCCCTCATCGCCGACTCCAATTCCCACGTCGCGCTCTCGATGTCTTGATTTCACCATATAACTTTAACAATGGGGATGGTCTTTTTTCGCAATACTCGATCCTGAGATTCCAAAATTCGGACAGGTTCTTCCACATACGAAAGGTTGGGCTGAATCTAGGGCACCGAGTCAAGGAATTGACGATCACTACGAACACACTTCTACAAATGGCTCACATGGAACACATCATGGACACCAGGGAAGGTAGCAGGCAACTCCAGCCTATAGGCTGATGCTCTGATGCGCTCCAGAATCTGAAAAGGTCCCACATACCAGGGGTCTAACTTGTGGTTCCTTCCAAACCTCTTGATACCTGACATCGGAGAAACCTTCAGAAAAACCAAGTCCCCAATGACGAACACCAGATCGACCCTTTGTTAATTAGCATATTTCTCATAGCGTTCTTATGCTACACGAAGCTTCTCCCGAATATGAGTTACAATACAATTCATCTCTTCAATGGCTTCCGGACCTAGTAACGGTCTCTCACCAACCTCAGCACAAAACAAAGGAGTCCTACAACGCCTCTCATATAAGGTCTCGAATGGGGCCATCTACAGACTCTCATGATAATTATTATTGTAAGCGAACTCCATAAGTCTGAGACGCTCATCCCAAGCACTATCATGATCCAAAATATAACACCTGATCATATCTTCCACGATCTGATTTACCCTTTCCGTTTGAACATTCGTCTGTGGATGATAGGCGGTGGAATACCTCAAATTGGTACCCAACTCCTCCTGTAAACTCTTCCAAAAACGAGACGTAAATCTAGAGTCTCGATACGATACGATGCTGACAGGAACTCCATGTAATCTGATGAATTCATCAAGATAAAACTCAGCTATCTTCTTTATAGAATACCCAATCTTAAAGGGCACAAAATGAGCACACTTAGTTAATCTATCAACTATCACTCAAACAGAGTCGTGCCCATGGGGAGATCTTGGTAAACCAGTGATGAAGTCTATTGAAATACTCTCCCACTTCCAACTTGGAATATCAAGCGATGTTAATTTATCACCAGGTCTTCTATGCTCAGCCTTAACATGCTGACACGCATAACATTCTGACACAAACTTTGCTATATCATTTTTCATTCCCGACCACCAAACATTTTGCTTTAGATCTTTATACATTTTGGTGGAACTAGGATGATAGGCAACACTGGAACCATGAGCTTCATTACAAATTTAGCCAGAATATCACCAAATGCGGGAATGCAAAATTTACCCTGATATTTTAGAGTGTCAAACTCGTCCAAAGAGAAATCGGGTAGCTCTCCCTTCTATGTTCTATTTCGGAGATGCAACAAATCTGGGTCATCCTTCTGGTGCGCTCTAATAAGGGAAATCCAAGAGGGCTCTTCTGCTTCCAAAATAGCAGGCACAATAGTACTCCCAACTTCCATGTCCATCAACAAGAATTCTTCCACCAAGGATTGTACATATAGATTAAAAATTTTGGCTGTCTTTCTACTCAAAGCATCGGCTACTACGTTAGCCTTTCCCGGATGATAAAGAATCTTCACTTCATAATCGGCCACATATTTTAACCACCTACGTTGGCGCAAATTTAGCTCCTTTTGAGTGAAGACGTACTTCAAACTCTTATGGTCTGTATAGATCTTGCACAGCGCGCCATACAATAAATGTCTTTAAAGCTTCAGCGCATAAATTACATCAACAAAATCTAAATCATGTGTAGGATAGTTTTTTCATAAATTTTTAATTGTCTTGATCCGTACGCGATCACCTTTCCATCTTACATCAAAACACAACCAAGTCCAATGTGTGATGCATCCACATACGCACCGTACTCAACTCCTTCAGTAGGCAAGGTTAAAACTGGAGCAGTACACAATCTCTTCTTCAGCTCTTGGAAAGCTTCTTCACACTTATCGCTCCAAAATGAACGTAGTGTTCTTCTGGGTAAGTCTAGTTAGAGGAGCAGACAACACTGAAAACTCATCCACGAATCTTCTATAATAGCTGGCCAGACTTAAGAAGCTCCTAATCTCCTTAGGTGTAGAAGGTCTCTCTCATTCCATCATAGCAGAAATCTTGGTTGGGTCTACCGAAATACTGTCCTTGCTCACAACATGGCCCAGAAAGGACACCTGAGGTAGCCGGAACTCACACTTGCTCAACTTCGCAAATAACTTATGCTCCCTCAGGGTCGACAAAACCAATCACAAATGTTGAGTATGCTCCCCAACACTGCGGGAATATACAAGGGCATCATCTATAAACACAATCACAAAACAGTCTAAGAAATCTTTGAACAGCCTATTCAGTAGATCCGTGAAAGAAGAGGGTGCATTTGTTAAACCAAAGGACATCACCAAAAACTCAAAGTGTCCATGCCGCGAATGGAAAGAAGTCAGTGGAATATCTGACTCACGAATTCTCAACTAGTGGTAGCCTGAACGAAGATCGATCTTTGAAAATATTGAGCTACCACGCAACTGATCGAACAAATCATCAATCCTCAGCAAGGGATATCTATTATTAGTGGTCACCTTATTTAATTCTCTATAATCGATACAAAGTCTCATCGATCCATCCTTTTTCTTTACAAACAATACATGAGCACCCCACGGAAAAGAACTCAGTCTAATAAATCCACACTGCAGCAACTAGTCGTGCTGAGTACGTAACTCATTCAACTCATGCAGAGTCATACGGTACGGTGCCTTGGCAATAAGACAAGTACCTGGCTCGAGGTCTATTCCAAACTCCACCTCTCTCACAGGAGGAAGTCCTGGAAGACTATCAGGAAAAATATCCGGAAACTCTCACACCACCGAGATATCCTCAAGGCGTGGTGTCACAAAAGCTGTTTCCAAAGCAAAAATAGAAATAAGATACTCCTCACAACCAGACTCTATAGTACGACAGACACGTACCGCAGAAATGATAGGGGAAACCCTATCCTGAAAACCATATACACTCATAGGTTGGTCATTATCCATCTTGAAGTTCAGTCGCTTTGACTTGCACTGGATGACCGCATCATACTTGGACAGTCAGTCCATGCCCAAAATCATGTCGAAATTCACGAAATCCAACATCATCAGATCCTCAAAGGCTAGGAAATCACCTAGACAAATAGGGCATCTCAGAATTCCTTGATTTGTTATCACTAAATCACCGAAAGGAAGCTTGACGTTGAAGGAGTCTCCTAATAGATCCACATTCAATCGATGTTTATCTATGAAACTCTGCGCCACAAAGTAATGGGTTGCACCCAAATCGAAAAGAAGGCATGTCCACCTATTCTTCACCTTAAACTCCCTTAAAACCGTAACATACATAACTAAACGAACAAAAACTAGGGCAAACAATATAGAGTAAAAGTTAAAATAGGGTCTAACTTGATATCACTTGAGTAGAAGTCTGAGCTTCCTCCCTGGTCACTACATTCAGCTTTCCTTTCCCTCTGTCCTAGTTTGGTGGAGGCGGCAGAGCCCGAAGCGGGGCAGGCTGCAGTGGGGACTGAGCCTGGGGGCATGAAGACTTCAGTTGCACCTTCTGCCCACACTGGAAGCAAGTCTTTTCCTTCAACCAGCAGCGACTCATGTCATGTCCCTTCTTTGTGCAGAACGTGCACACAAAATCTCCCTTGGGTGCGCCTTGGATGGCGAGCACCTACTGCTGCTTCAGGGTGGCAGTCCTTTTGAAACACCTTTCGTAGGGGTGGCCAGATCGACCATAGAAGCTACATATTTCTATATTTTTCTTCTTCGAAGAAGGGCCAGATGTCCTAGAGCTTCCATCCTCATCATCTTTCCTCTTCTCTTTTCTCACCGCAGCACCTCGATTCTTGGTGTTTTCAATCGCCTCAACCTTCAGAGCCGCTTTCACTGCCTCAGCATAGCTTTCAGCTCTATAAGCGCATGCCAACTATGGGACATCGCTTCTTAGTCCTTTGAGAAAGCGCTTCACTCTTCCTGCCTCCGAAGCTACCATATCAGGAGCAAATATGCTCAACTTACTAAACTCAAACTCATATTCGTTCACCGTGAGTTGTCTCTGCTTCAGATGCAGGAAATTATTCATCAAACAGTCCTGCTCGACCGAGGGTAGAAACTTCTTAAGCAGCATCTTCTTGAAGGACTCCCAAGAACATCCTTCCTTCAGACTCTCCTTTTCACGAATCCACCAGCTCTTTGTCAGGCCTTTTAGCTGGTAGGTCGCAATCATCACCTTTGGGCTTCTGCAATCCCCGAATATGAGAACATCTCTTCTATAGCGATGATCCAATCATCCAAAACCATAAAGTCGGCACTCCCGTCATAAGTAGGAGGTCCCAATCGCTGGAAATGCGAAATAAAATTAATCTCTGGTGGTAGCCTCATAGGGGGCACCAGAGGAGCAGGATTAGCGGGTACGGCTTGACCCACGACAGAATCTTGCACTAAGGGTTGCTGTGTGGGAGCGACAAACAACAAGGACTGAATCTGCGATTGCATCGCAACTAATTGTCTCGATAGAGCCTCGTTACTTTGACGCAAACTCTCGATCACTGCATCACTTTGCGCACCAGACAACTCACCTTCCGACTGGGGAGTCGACTTAGTCGCATGACGTCTAGCTGGCATTTCTAAAAAAGTAACGAACGACTCATCAAAAATCCTAGATTACAACTAGGCCACACAACTAGTTTAGACCATACTTAAAGACACTTGTTTATGCTGCAAACTTGCTCTGGGATTTTATAATGATGTGATGTCCTACTTAGGATGATATCCTCTCATTCTATTTACTCCTGTGCCTATGATATGAATGTATGAATTCTTTATTTCAATTTAGAAAAATCATGTGTGTACATGTGTCATCATGTAAACCTTAACTTAGCACACATACTTATGCGATGGTATGATATGTATGCAGTGTTATGCATTCTAAAAAGGCCTTAATGCATGTATGAGCAGCGTACACATGAAATGTTATGCATCCCATACTACATAATATCGTATGCAACGAGAAAAAAAAACGTGCTAATGAGCACCCATGTGATGGTGGTTATGCATCCCATACTACATAACCGTCACATGTTGCCTCCTATAGTGGATCCATACACAAACACATATTATGCATCTCATACTACATAATATGCCTTGTATACTTCTTATCATGATATGAGTGTAGTGACTATGTTTCGATTAAGACGTATTGATGACACATCAGTGTGTGTATGCAAATGAATGAAGGGAAACAAACTACACGAGATTGGCTGGTTAGACCAACTTGTCAATCCAACCTCCCTCTGATACCAACTATCACAACCCGCATTTTCACCGCCTTTAAAGACGTATCAGAGTAAGGGGAAATACGCGTCATGATGTCATGTTAGTAGGGGATAACTAGAGACGCTCGGGCAAAACTCCTAATAAACACCTAAAGAACGATCTTTAAGTTATTTAGAGAAAAATCTGGTTTAAGTGAAGCAGTTAGTCATATCCCTCAGCTTAGTGACTCATGTAGTTCACGAGAAAAATAGTTATACGCAGCGGAAAATACTTCTTTTACAAGGTTAGACATCCTACATAAGTATAAATGTCCCCAGATGACATCACATGGAATGCAAGCTTTAGTTTTATAATAGTAGTAAAATTAGCTTTTTACGGTCGCTAAATATAGTGATTTAGAATTTCAAAACAAGCAATGCATGAAGTAATAATAGTAGTTTTATACTTGAAAATACATATCATGCAATCCTAGCATAAAACATCCCAAAGAACAACCCATCCAAACATTCAGAAAGAAAACAAGTAGCAGCTAGCAAAAGTACCCAAAATTAACTATCATGTGGGCATCAACAATCTTACACGAACATACGTAAAACAAAAGTATGTCTGAACTAGGTAAAGAAAACTAAAACAACAAGCTACCTCGCAATGACAAGGTAAAAACCACAACTAACACTGTTGCTCAAGAACTCCAAAATCAGCTCCACTACCAGCTACAACTCTGAACCTGAGGTATTCCAAAAACAGAACATCTCAGCAAAAAAGTACAAGTGATGGCAAAAAAGTAAGCCAAAAGTAAACAAAGGTCAAAGGAGTACCAACCCAAGACCAAAATTACTAAGATAAAGTACAGCAGTAAGATATGAAAATCGAAAAGGAAAACTTACGTGAATCGCCACATACAACATAAGTACACTAGATGCACAACACTATAAGGGGAAAAATCACGATTAAATCATCAAGAAGAATGCACAACTCTATTAGCCACATGTGGTCAACTCTACCAAAAACAACACGGGTGAGGTGGTCAACTCATCCAGACACACCCCCACAGATAAATTATCCGTCTAATTGTGGGGAAGACTCAAACACTCCACCATACACCGCAAATGCCCAAACACCCGACAGAGTTCCACAAGGTAATAATAAAGGGATTAAACATTGTGGTTGTGGTCTTGTCCACTAATAACACCTGCAACGAAGGAAAAAACCATGACCGTAGCATTAAATAACGACCCAGGTTTTGAGCTCAGAGGCCCACCACAACCCTTCCTGGGCCTGGCGGCTTGTCTCGCCCCACGACATCGCTACGAAGGAAACCATGATATAAATCTCAAGACTTGGTACATCGGATTCTACTAAACATATTTAGATTTGAAAGGGTTGATCAACATTTATGAAGGATTTATAATTCTAGATAAACTCTAACATGTCCTTCATAATAGTTAAGGAACGGTTAAAAGATCAAGACTCAACCAAATCATCAAAACATAAGCCACTTTACAAGATTAGATTAGCAAAATCAAGAACATGTAAATACATGTGGATTTAAACAAAGTATTAAGACATCACTTTAACCAGCAAGTTATTATTAATAGCGACGACAAGAAGTTAGAAATTTCAGCAGGTCGGGAGAAAGAAGCGAAGAGGGGAGCAAAAACCATCACTTGTCTTGATTTTGCCGGAGAAGACCTGCAAATCGCACCACAACGTAGATCGGGACTAAGGAAGACGGGGAAAGTCAAAATCTGAACAAAAATGGTCGAACTAGAGGTTAGGGTCAAAAACCCTAGCGAGAAAAACTCAAGAAATAGGGAAGATTTTACCACGATGACGTAGCTCTCGGTGAGAGTTTTCAGGATCTATGATCGGTTCAAGATTTCGAGCACCGGAGCACCGTCGACGGCCACCAGAAGATTCACGGACAGACGTTCTCTCTCTCTCTCTCTCGCTCACGCTTCTCTGGTTCAGGAAGAAGGAAGAAAATCGGCCTAAAGAGGAGAAGGAGAAGTTTATCTTATATATATATATATATAATATCGAATGAATAGTGTATTGGATCATTACACTTAAAGAGATAATCAAGGGTCGGCTGAACCGGAATTCTCGGGACGAAGCAAAACTTTCTCGAGAACAGCTAAATTTCTTGAGAAGGTCTGGATTTCTCGTGTTCAAGGTTGGATTACTCGAGAACAAGATGAGGACTTTCTCGAGAACAGGAAGAAGCTTTCTCGAGAACAGGAAGAAGCTTTCTCGAGAACAGGAAGAAGTTTTCTCGAGAACAACATGCCTTCTAGAGAAACACCTCTCGAGAATAATAGGACATCTCGAGTACTGAAATGGACTTCTCGAGAACCAGGTGGACAGTTCTCGAGTACAAGCAATATTTCTCGATAAAAGAGGGAAATTTCTCGAGTAAAAAAGGTAACTCGAGAAATGGAGGGGATATTTCTCGAGTACCCGGGAGGCAATTCTCGAGTACAAAGGGCAGATCTCGAGAACAAAAGAATATTACTCGAGTACTAAAGCATTACTCGAGAACAAAAGGAAGTACCACTCGGGAACAACAAAACCTAATTCTCGAGTGCAGAGCCAAAGCTTCTCGAGAACAAGGGCATTTCTCGAGTACAAGCGGATCTTCTCGAGAACAAGAAGGGCAGTTCTCGAGTACAAGCAGATCGTAGATCCTGAAAGCTCTCATCGAGAGCTACGTCATCGTGGTAAAATCTTCTCCATTATTCGAATCAGTTTTCTCGAGTAATCCTTCCTTACTCGAGGAATCCTTGAGTAGTATTAACACTGGAGTCAGCCTTGAATTAAATTGACTGACCTCTCGGGAATCTACCGCATCGTGGTAGTAGAGGTATCGCGTTGCGGTACCACTCAACGCTTTCGACGAAGCGTTGAGAGGACTACCATGGGGTGTTAGTGGGCTGGCGCGTGGCGGTACCACTCAACGCACTCAATGCTTCGAAGTATTGAGAGGACTACCACAGGGCGGTAGTGGGCTAGCGCGTGGCGCTATCACTAAATGTTTTTGACGCAGCGCTGAGTGACTACCACGCGGCGATAGAAGTAAATGTGCGGCGATAGCTCGGGTTTAAGTACCGCTTGGAGGTGGTAACTGACGCGCGGCGGTAGTTGTCATGTGGCAGTAAGGTGGAGGCTGTTTTGGAGTGACATAGTGATATCGATTGGACCAAGTGGAAACCGCCTATGATACCACGCGGTGGTAGCGGATACCGCGCGGTGGGAGCCTCTAAATACATGTTGGGCATGAGATTGAACTCTCACTTTTCTCTCTATCCTGGTAATGCAAGTTCTTGAGGAAAAGAGGCTGAGGCTTAGTGTTGCAAGCCTGGTGAAGGAGATCCCGTGATCGGAATCAAGAGCCGAAGTAAGATCCATGACGAGGAAAGTGAGGCGCTCCTTTTCATCTAGATAAAAGACTTATTCATGGCTCCGAAAATATCTACAAGGGTAACGAATTTCTCCTTGGACAAGTGAAATCCTAAATTTACATACGCGCATGGAACCCCTCACCAAAAGGTGAAGAAAAGCGTGGTTTTCAGTGGGTAGATCGTTGTGATCCCCGATAAAGCTTGCATATAGATCCAGAATTGAAGTACGAAATAGGCATGTTGTGTGAATCCCATCTGGACAGGTTGGTATGGATTGGTGATGAATTGATTCGCGTGCCGGGGAAGACTCCGTGGATAAAACGTGTGGTTCAACGTCTAGAATCTGGGGTCGGTGGGTGTGTAGGATGCTGCAGGGATAGTATTGGAGGTAATCTCCAGGAAAACACCCAAAAATGGGGAAGAAGTGACTTCTGTCCCTACCGTGCAGCGGTAGTGCTACCACCTGTCTCATGGAGACCTGTGGGCCATTGGATGCAAAGCCAATCTCTGGGAGACCTGTGGGCGATATTAGAGAGAACTTAAATGGTTTTGCTTGGGCACAAGTGGGATGCTGAACCCACGTCATGTCACGACTATGAAGGTTTTGGCTTTCAGTGCATGACGGTTTGAGCAACGAGCTTTGGCTAACCTGCACCCACCTTATGACGTTCGAATTGGAGTGAGTCACTGGATTGAATCTATGAGAGCTCCTTTGACTTTGTCGACTCACAAGAAGAAAAGAGAGAAATGCTCAAAGGTGCCGTTTTATGAACGATGGTGGGGCCTAAAATCTCGGCACATCGATAATGTGCACTGAGTGCACGAGGCGTATGGTCAATCGAGTCTGCGTATGTGGTGAATGGTGCTTAAGTTGCATGTTCCAATTGCCAACAATGTATGTATGCTACTGTTTGCAGGGAAGGAGAACCGCCGCCCCGAGTGAGGGGTGTGTTGGGTATTGTATCCACAATAACCTAGATTTGTGTGAAGCCACCATTGAACTAAGTTGAATTAGTTATGTATTTGATGTTATTCTTTAGTTGAGTGCTTGGAGGTCATTATTGCTAAGTGTAGACCAATGTCAGTTTACAATGAGTCACTAAACATAGGACCATGCAATGTATTCTATCACAACCCACATTTTCCCCGCCATTAAAGTAATATCAGAGTAAGGGAAAAATGCGCGTCATGATGTCATCTCAGCAGAGGATAACAACGGACGCTCAGGCAAAACTCTTACTTGACCAAGAAGAAAGATTTTTAAGTTATTTAGAGGCAAAATCAGTTTAAGTGTAGCAGTTGGCCGTATCCCTCGACTTAGTGGCTCATCTAGTCCACGAGAAAAAGTAGTTAAACGCTGCGAAAAATACTTATTTTACAATGTTATACATCCTACATGAGTTTAGAGGTTACCAGAGGACACCTCGAGGTATGCAAGTTCTAAGTTTATAATAGCAATAAAAGTAGGTTTTTTTACTATCGTTAAAAGTAGTGATTTAACATTTTAAAAGTGTGCAATGCATGAGGTTATAATAGTAGTTTTATACTTAAAAATACCTATCATGCAGCACTAGCATAAAACATCCCAGAGAACAAGTAATCTAAATAAACAAAAAGAAAACTAAGCAGCTAGCAAGCATCCAAAATCAACAATCATGTGGGCGTCAACAAACTGACACGAACCCACATAAAACAAAGTATATCTGAACTAGTAAAAAACCTAAACAATAATCTACCTCTCTATGACGAGGCAAAACCACAGCCAACACAGCTGCTCAAGAACTCCAAAAGCAACACCGAAATCAGCTACAACTCCGAACTTGAGGCATTCCAAAGACAGAACACCTCAGCAAGAATGTACAAGTGATGACAGAAAATAAGCCAAAAGTAAAAAAAGTCAAGGGGTAACAACCCAAGACCAAAGGAAAGATACATAAGTAAAGTACAACAGTAAGGCACCAAGTCAAAAAAAAACACTTACGTGAAGCGTCACACACGGCAAAGTACCCCAAATACACAAGACTATAAGGGGGAAAGGTCATGATTAAATCATCAGGAAAAAGGCAAGACTCTATTAGCCACATGTGGTCAACTCCACCAAAAAAATAAATGGGCAGGGTGGTCAGCTCATCTGGACACACCCCCAAGGACATATTAATCCGTCATAAATACGGGGGAGATTTGATACTCCACCATACACCGCAAAAGCCCAAACACCCGGTAGAGTCCCACAAAATACTAACAGAGGAAACAAACGTTGCGGCGGTAGATTAGCCCACAATAACACCCACAACGAAGAAAATCATGAAGTCACACCCCATAACGATCCGGGTTTAGATCTCAGGGGCACACAACAACCCAATCGGGGCTTGGCGGCTTTTCTCGCCCCACGACATCGCCACGATGGAAACCATGATATAAATCTCAAGACAATAGTGGCACATCGGATTCTACTAAACAATTCTAGATTTGACATGGTTGATTAACCTTTAGGAAGAATTTACAATCCTAAATCAACTCGAACACATCCTACATAAACATTGAGGAATGGTTATAAGGGTGGGATTTAACCACATCATCAAAGCATATAGCGCTTAACCAGGCTAGATAGCAAAATCGAGAACATGAAAATTATAATTAGAATTAGACAAGAGATCTAAACAACACTATATTCAACAAGTTGTAAATAATGATAACAAGAAGTTAGAAATTTCTGCAAATCATGTTAAAGAAGGGAAGAGAAGGAGGAAACCATCACTTGCCTTGGTTTTACCGGAGAAGACCTCCAAATCGCACCACCGCGTAGATCAGGACCAAGAAAGACGAGGAAAAATGAGATCGAACAAAAATGGCCAAAAATAGGAGTTAGGGCCAAAAACCATAGCAAGAAAAACTCAAGGAATGGGAAGATTTTACCACAATGGCGTAGCTCTCGTTGAGAGCTTTCCAGATCTATATTCGGTTGAAGATTTCGAGCACCGGAGCACCGTCGGCGGCCACCAGAAGATTCACGGACGGACGTTCTCTCTCTCTCTCTCTCGCTCACGCTTCTCTGGTTTGGGAAGAAGGAAGAAAATCGGCCTAAAGAGGAGAAGGAGAAGTTTATCTTATATATATATATATATATATATATATATATATATATATAATATCGAATGAATAGTGTATTGGATCATTACACTTAAAGAGATAATCAAGGGTCGGCTGAACCGGAATTCTCGGGACGAAGCAAAAATTTCTCAAGAGCAGCTAAATTTCTTGAGAAGGTTTGGATTTCTTGTGTTCAAGGTTGGATTACTCGAGAACAAGATGAGGACTTTCTCGGGAACAGGAAGAAGCTTTCTCGAGAACAGGAAGAAGCTTTCTCGAGAACAGGAAGAAGCTTTCTCGAGAACAACATGCCTTCTAGAGAAACACCTCTCGAGAACAATAGGACATCTCGAGTGCTGAAATGGACTTCTTGAGAACCAGGTGGACAGTTCTCGAGTACAAGCAATATTTCTTGAGAAAAGAGGGAAATTTCTCGAGTAAAAAAGGTAACTCGAGAAATGAAGGGGAAATTTCTCGAGTACCCGGGAGGCAATTCTCGAGTACAAAGGGCAGATCTCGAGAACAAAAGAATATTACTCGAGTACTAAAGCATTACTCAAGAACAGAAGGAAGTACCACTCGGGAACAACAAAACCTAATTCTCGAGTGCAGAGCCAAAGCTTCTCGAGAACAAGGGCATTTCTCGAGTACAAGCGGATCTTCTCGAGAACAAGAAGGGCAGTTCTCAAGTACAAGCAGATCTTTTCGAGAATTAGAAGGGCAGTTCTCGAGTACAGAAGGAGATTACTCGAGTACAAAATAACCTTCTCGAGAAGTAAAAGGACTTCTCGAGAGCAAAACTGCATATCTCGAGAATAATGGGGTACTTCTCGAGAACAGATTAGTATTACTCGGGAACAACTCAAGCATTACTCGGGTTCAAAAGTAGACCTCTCGAGAACTAGAGGCGTTACTTTAGAGCAAGAGGAATTTTTGCTCGAGTACAAGAAAAAGGCATTCTCGGGAACCAATACACTACTCAGGAACAAGTCCCGGCCTCTCGAGAAACGAAGGGCCAAAGCTCCCAAGTACACAAAGATCTCTCTCGAGAACAAGGCTGTCCATCTCGAGTACTAAGCAGCGAAAATTTTAGAAATTCTAATTTGACTAACATCCGGGATAAAATGTGACTATGAATTTAGAGCGAGGACAATCCCTAGAATCTGACGTACCATTCTTGAGACACAACAACAAAAGCTTACACAAGCAAAAATCACCACAAGGGACCAAACACACGCCTAGACTCCAAAATGCTCGGATCGCAATAAAACTGGACAAATCCAAAGTCTCAAGACCTCATCCTTTAAATCAAGGAAGACATTCAACTCAATCAAAACCCCAAAATCTGGTCAACCAGACCCAACGGACGCAAAAACACACAAACGATGCGACGCTGTCAACAAAATGTAAGAAGGGAGGTAACGCCCCAATGTCATAAATATGACAACACTAAATCAATAATAACATAGGAAAATCGGGGGCGTCACAGCCACACCCCCTAAAAAGAAGTTTCGTCTCGAAACTTAACCCAACTTTTAAACCAAACCAAAATGAAAAAACCCCCAAATATTACCAAAACCTGAAGACATACCTGAACTAAGGGAAGAGATGCAGATGAGATTCTCTCATCGCCGACTCCAATTCCCACGTCGCGCTCTCGACGTCTTGATTTCGCCAGAGAACTTTAACCATGGGAATGATCTTTCTCTGCAACACTCGTTCTTAAGAATCCAAAATACGAACAGGTTCTTCCACGTACGTAAGGTTGGGCTGAATCTGGGGCACCGAGTCAAGGACTTGACGATCACTACGAACACACTTCAGCAACTGGCTCACATGAAACACATCATAGACACCAGGGAAGGTAGCAGGAAACTCTAGCCTATAAGCAGACACTCTGATGTGCTCCAGAATTTGAAAAGGTCCCACATACTGGGGGTCTAACTTGTGATTCCTTCCAAACCTTTTAATACCAGACATCGGAGAAAATTTCAGAAAAACCAAGTCCCCAACATCGAACACTAGATCAACCCTTCTTTGATTAGCATACTTCTCATAGCGCTCTTGTGCTACATAGAGCTTTTCTCAAATTTGATTCACAGCATAATTCATTTCTTCAAGTGCTTCTGGACCTAGCAACGGTCTCTCACCAACCTCAGCCCAAAATAAAGGAGTTCTACAATGCCTCCCATATAAGGCCTCAAATGGGGTCATCTGTAGACTCCCTTGATAACTATTATTGTAAGCAAACTCCATGAGTCTGAGACGCTCGTCCCAAGCACCACCGTGATCCAAAATATAATATCTGATCATATCTTTCATGATCTGATTTACTCTTTCCGTCTAACTATTCGTCTGCGGATGATAGGTGGTGGAATACCTTAAATCGGTACCAAACCCCTCTGTTGGGTACATTGGAAAATATGTATTAGATTTGAAGAAGCGTCACCTTACTCAATGATATGCATCAAGGTGTATTTGATGTTGTTTTGAGTTTATATGTGCAGGTTAAGAAAATGCATGAATGCAGGAAAAATTTCAAGTCCATAAGTCGACACCAGAAGAAGCTGTGTCGACACTTATGAAGGCTTGTGTCGACACTGTAGAAAAGCTGTGTCGACACCTGGAGTCAATTGTGTTGACACACAGAAGACTTTGTCGATATCAAATGTGTCGACACACAGGACTTGTGTCGACACATAGCAGAGTTTCAACAAAGTTAATTTTTGTGAAGAGAAGAAGTGACTGTGTCGACACACAGAACTAGTGTCGACACACAGAACTAGTGTCGACACATTCTACTGAAGCTGTGTCGAGAAGCAGTGTCAACACCAAGGGAGCTGTGTTGACACCACCAAGGCTTGTGTCGACACTTAGTCTACTTGTGTCGATACAAGATGAATTTCAGTCTCGACACTTTGCTGACCGAGACAGAGTTTCAAGAAGTGACTGGAAGACTTGACAGCTGTCATAACCAACCGGTCTACTGCAACTGTCAGAGCTGTCAAAAGTTCATTAGAAACCGGATCAGCCGGTTACCATGGAGAAAGTCTATATAAAGACATTCTCTATCAACAGAAGAAATAAGATATATAATTTGAGAAAAACAACACACGAAAAACAGAATAAGATTTTCAACAGAAGATCTAAGAAGACATTCTCAAGTGGTGATCTACTCAGAGTTTGTCATGAGAATTCAAAGAAGAATTTAGAAGAATCTTCAGAAGAATTTGGAGAGAGAGCTCCATCTATTCAAGTGAAGAAAGGGACTTACATCAACAAGTCTCTTAAGTGCAGATTCTGAACCAGTCTGCCAAGAAGAATTCAGATTGATTTCTGAATTTCAAGAAAGAAGCTGATTGAAGATCGACTTCAAAGGAGATCAACCCTACTGTGTTCAGATTCAAGAAGCTTTGAAGAAAGCTAAGATAGGTTGATCTCTATCATCAGATTTGTTCAAGAACTTTTCAAGAAATCTTCCATCCTTTCTCTCTCAACCAGGGTGATGGTAGATTTATAATTAACATCTATTTTTTGTAGGATCTTTTTAAGATCTGAGTTGTAAGCCTGATTTATAAAGACTGAGTTGTAGGAGAGTAAGTTCTCTGAGTGGTAGGCTTTGTTGAAAGCTGAGGTAGGGCTGAGAGCCTGAGTTGTAGGAGATTTTCATCTATGAGTTGTAGGCCTTGTTGAAGGCTGAGCTGTAGGAGTGTGGACTCACTCTAAGTTGTAGGAGCCTTGTTTGGGTTCTGAGCTGTAAGATCTGTGGATCTGAGGAGAAGGAAAGAAGTTAGGCCGAATCTAGCACATTGCTAGATAGGCGAAGGGGGAAGTGGATGTACCCAGACCTTGGGGAACCACTATAAATCAGTGTGCAATCTGTGATTGTGTGTGGTATTATTTTTTATGTGCTGTGATAGCTGTAGAACTATCTGTTTTTGTTAATTAACTGAATTAAAAGTTCTGTATTAGAAGAAAAAGGAATTGCACCTATTCATCCCCCTCCTCTAGCTGTTTAGGAACCAATTCTTTCAAGTGATATCAGAGGGAGGTTCCTCAAAGAAAGACTTAGCAGTCTGAGTAAGATCTGTAAGGCGGAATTAAGTTAAAGAAGATGGGTTCAGGAGAAAACCATAAAGAGCTTGGTTCAATGAAGTTGTCTATCTACAGGAAGGAAATCTTTGGAATATGAAAGGAAAGGGTTAGGCTATTTATGGAGGCATCTGATCATAGAATTTATATAACAGTTCAGGAAAGACCATATATTCCAATGAAGGTTTCTATTCTTGATGCTAATCAAAGGACTCCTAAAGATTTTTCAGAGATGACTAAGGATGAGATCATCTTGGCTACAATGGATAAAAGAGCACAGAATATTATAGTGAGTGTCATAGATGACTCAACATTCCAGAATCTGATTCACAGCAAAACCTCCAAGGAGATGTGGGACACATTGATTGTCTGCATGGAGGGTTCTGAAGAGGTTAGGCAAGATAGAAAGTCTATGCTTAATCAAGAATATGAGAGTTTCAGACAAGCTAAGTCTGATAGCATAACTGAATGTTATAAGAAGTTCTACAGAATTGTAAATGAACTAATGTCCTATGGAAGAATTTTCAGTACATATGAGCTGAATGACAAATTTCTTAGGTCTTTGACTAAGGATTGTGATACAAAGATCTGTGTCATAAGGGAAGTGGCCAGACTAGCAGAAATTTCACCTCCAACACTATTTGGCAAATTGCTGTCTTATGAGATGCAGCTGTTGGCCAGAAAGGAGGAAGAGAAAAATACAAAGGTTGACTCTAGAGAAAAATCAGTGGCTTTTAAGGTAGAAGCTACAAGGAAGAATAGGAGGATGTCTCCATCTTCTCTTAAGAAATCTGCAGAAATAAACTCAGAAAATTCTGATAATCACAGTTCAGACAGCAGTAATTCTGATGAAGACTTTGCTGCTTTCACAAGGCAGTTTCAGAGATTCTTAAAGAAGAAGCAGTGGAGATCTAATCCATCCTCATCTCAGTCCAAGGATGACTATTATCAGAAGAGGAAATCATCCAGGAAGGACAGGAGTGGGACAAAGCCTAGCAAGTCAACTACATCAAAGATTATTTGCTATTGCTGTAACAGACCTGGACATGTTGTGGCTGGCTGTCCAGACAAAAAGAAGGAGTCTGCTGATAAAAAGAAGTCTCAGCGCAAGAGCAAGAAGGAGAAATCCTTGGTAGCTAAGAAAGAGAAAAGTTGGACAGATCAATCAACTTCAGAGTCTGAATCTGAGGCTGAGGCCTATATTGGTTTGTTTGTAACAGAAGAACATGATGAGTTCTTGAAATTACTGGACTCTATCTATGAGCAAGAAGACCATCAGTGCAAAGGACTGATGGATATGTCTGAAGAAGACCAGTGTCAGGATCAACCTGGTCCCAGTAAGGTAAAAAGTTTATCTACAGATTCTGATTACTACACTGGGTCAGAATCAGATGCATCTGCATCAAGAGATGTGGATGGGTCTGAATTTGAAGGAGATATTCATCAGCTTATAGATGAATATGGGGATTTGTTGCAGACACTTAAGAGAAGCAAAAACCTGGCCAAAAATCTTGCTAAGGAAATTGCAGCTCTTAAGTTGGCCGCATCTGATTCAGATAAGCTGCTGGATCAGAAGATGAATGAGATTGCCAAGCTGAAAAACATAACTGTTATTTAGATGGGTACAATCACATTCAAAAATGATCAGATCAAAAGTCTGGAAAACAGACTTCAGAAAGAGAAGGAAATAGTGGCTAGTTTCTCTAAGCCAAAATCTGTCCTACCCTTAATTGATGATTTTGTGTCTCAAAAGGGTAAGACAGGATTAGGCTTTAAGGGAACTGCATGGGCTGCACAGTCCAATAATAAAGGCAAAGCCTCAGCACAAAACAAAAGATCTGCTGCAAACAATACAACTAAGATTGTACCTAAAAAGATGTATAATAAGTATGAGTGTTGGTGTTGTGCCAAGATAGACCATTATGCCTTAGACTGTTGGCACAATACCAGTGTCAGGAAGGATAACAGTCTACTTGTTAGAAGAGCTGCAGGCAGATTTGTCAAGTTTCAGGCTAACTTGAACTAAGGACTCAAAAGTTATTTAGGTTCTAAGGTTAAGTAATCTTTGTTGCAGGTGAGTCCAAGTTGTCATGCCCCTATATGGTACTTGGACAGTGGATGTTCCAGGAACATGACTGGAACAAGAGGATTGTTGAAGGACTACTCACCAATATTAAATGGGCCTAAAGTAATCTTTGGTGGTTCTGAAAAAGGAGTCATCAAAGAATTTGGTAACATTTATAACAACTTAATCACTATCACTCAAGTGGCTTATGTGAAGGGTTTGAAACACAACCTAATAAGCATAAGCCAACTGAGTGATATTGGATATGACATTTCATTTATCAAGAATGAGTGTCATATTAAGAGGTCAAGTGATCAAAAATTCATATTAACTGGCTATAGAAATAGAAATGTGTATTGCCTAAACTTTGTGAGTGAGAATAGAAATTCTCCTATCTGTCTTGTGGCTGATGAGAAAGCCTCTCATTGTGTCAAATGGCACAAGAGGCTAGCTCATCTTAACTACAAGACTATTGGCCAACTCTTTAGTAAAGAGTTAGTGAGGAATGGTCCCCAAGTTAAGTGCTTTAAGGATGAGATATGCTCAGCTTGTCAAAAAGGCAAGCAGACCAGATCCTCCTTTCATAGCCTAGAAACCAAAGACTCAGTGAGGTGCTTATACCTCTTGCATATGGATTTATTTGGTCCTATATCAGTTCATAGTCTAGGTAGGAAGGTCTACACTTTTGTGGTTGTAGATGACTATTCTAGATTTTCATGGGTATTCTTTCTGAGGCAGAAATCTGAAACCCTAGATGTCTGCTGCAATTTTGTCAAACAGATTCAGAATGAGTTAGATAGTTCAGTGGTCAAAATCAGAAGTGACCATGGAACTGAATTTCAATCTGAAAGTATGACAAGATGATGTGAAGAATTTGGGATTCATCGGGAATTCTCCTCACCTACAACACCTCAGCAAAATGGCATTGCTGAAAGAAAGAATAGGACATTGATTGAGGCTGGAAGAACACTATTGAGTGACACTACTCTCCCAGAATATTTCTGTTCTGAGGCAGTAAACACTGCATGTCATGTGCTCAATAGGGCTTCCATCACTAAAAGACACAAAAGACACCCTATGAGGTTATGAAAGGCAGAAAACCAAACTTATCCTATTTTAGGATCATTGGTTGCAAGTGCTATGTGCTTAACAATGGCAAGTCTCACCTAACTAAGTTTGCTACCAAATCCCAAGATGGAATATTTGTTGGGTACAACAACAATAGTAAGCTTTATAGGGTCTACAATTGGGCTACTCAAGTTGTAGAAGAGTCAGTTCATGTCATATTTGATGAATCTAGACTTATTAACAGTGAGTTGTCTAGTAGTTCTTGTAGCTCTACAGGTATACAGTAGAATATGGACCAGCTTACTATCAGAGAAGATCCAACTTCAAAGCAGGATGAGGAAAATGGTAGTTGTTGTCCAGGGGGAGTACAAGACACTCAAGAGTAAAATGAAGACCATGAGGTGTAGCATAATGAAGAGATTGAAGAAGGTCAAACTGTTGACAGATTACCTCCAGCAGTTAGACATTTAAAGGATCATCCTGCACACCAGATCATTGGTGATCCAAGACATGGAGTACAAACAAAAAGCAGGAACTCAAATACAGTTCTTTGCTCAAGCTTCTTATCTCAACTGGAACCCAAGATATTTGAAGAAGCTATTCAAGACCCACACTAGATTGATGCTATGCAAGAGGAGTTAAATCAATTCAGAAGGTGTAAGGTCTGGGAGTTGGTTCCAAAACCAAAGGGCCACAATGTCATAGGGACAAAGTGGATTTATAGAAACAAGCTTGATGAGAGTGAGATCATAGTGAAGAATAAGGCAAGACTAGTTGCCAAAGGATACAGGCAGGAAGAGGGCATAGACTTTGATCAGACTTTTGCTCCAGTGGCAAGGTTGGGGGCAATCAGGCTATTCATAGCCTATGCAGCATATCAAGGCTTCAAAGTGTTCCAAATGGATGTTAAGTCAGCATTCTTAAATGGAGACTTAAACGAGGAGGTCTATGTAGAACAACCCTCAGGTTTTGTTGATCCACTCAAACCTAATTATGTTTATATTCTTAGGAAAGCTTTATATGGGTTGAAACAAGCCCTAAGGGCTTGGTATGAAACTCTGTCTACTTTCCTCATTGAGAACAAATTCTCAAGGGGAAAATAGACAAGACTCTATTTCTTAGAGAATCAAAAGGAAAGATCATCCTAGTCCAAATATATGTTGATGACATAATATTTGGTTCTACTGAAAACAATCTTTGTAGAAAGTTTGCAAAACTTATGCAATGAAAGTTTGAAATGAGCAGCATGGGAGAACTTAAGTTCTTCTTGGGACTCCAAGTAAGACAGACTGATGATAGCTTATCCATATCCCAGTCTAAGTTCACCTAGGAGTTAATTAAGATGTATGGTATGGAGTCATCCACTACCATGAGAACTCTAATGGGGACAAGTATGTCTCTAAGCAAAGATGATGCTGGGAAACCTGTAGATGAGTCTTTGTATAGAGGGATAGGTGGTTCACTCCTTTATCTAACTGCTAGTAGACCAGACATCATGTATATTACATGTGTTTGTGCTAGGTACCAATCCTGCCCTAAAGAATCTCATTATACTGCTGTCAAAAGGATTTTGAGATATCTTAAGGGCACACATAATCTAGGCCTTTGGTATCCTAAGAATAGAGATTTTATACTAATGGGCTATTCAGATGCAGACTTTGCAGGAGGAAGATTGGTGTCATGGAGCTGTAAGAAGCAGACTAGTGTGACAATTTCCACAGCTGAGTCTGAGTATGTTGCTGCAAGAAGTTGATGTGCACAGCTGTTATGGATACATCATCAGCTAGAAGATTATGGTATTCAAGTAAGTAGAACTCCATTATTATGTGATTCTACTAGTGCTATTTCTATTGCTCATAATCATATTTCTCATAGTAGAACAAAGCATATAGAAATAAGATACCATTTTCTTAGAGATCATGTAGAGAAAGAAGATATTTCTTTAGAATTTGTTAATACAGATTTACAAATTGCTGACATGTTCACTAAGCCATTAGAGGAAACTAAATTCAATAATTTCAAAATTGAATTAGGAATGCTGAACATAAATTAGTTTAACAAATTTGGCTAAGTAAAATTGTGTCGACACAAAAAGTTGTCTGTGTCGACACATAGTAGTTGGTGTCGACATTCCAGGAAAGTGATGTCGACACATCTAGAAAATCGGTGTCGACACTCCAGGAAAGTGGTGTCGACACATCTAGAAAAAAGGTGTTGACTCTTCAGAGAAGTTGTGTCGACACATCCAGAAGTTGTGTCGACACTTAGAATCAACACACAGATTTCGTCGAGCGCAGAATCAACTGATCGTCGAGCGCAGAATCGACACATATCGTCGAGCGCAGATTCAACAACACTTCGTCGACCTCAAATCGTCTAATTCACGGGCTCTTCGTCGAACGCGACCAAGACAAATAGAATTGGTGTCGACATATTTGATGTCGACACTTCTGTCGAGACATTAGAAGTCTATGTCGACACATTTCAACTGTGTCAACACATTAAGAGAATTTTGACGCGCCTTTTAACCTTCATCATTTAGTGTTAAATTTTCTCAACGTGGTCAGCAAGATAGCCCAAACGCCAACTTAATATCTTCGGAACTACCCAGTTCGCACGTTGAACCAGCGGAAACCAAGGACTAGAGGTACAGAGGTAAAGCACAACAAACAATGGAAGCACAAGCAGGTCTATTATTCATTCACTTCTTTACAATGCGAGGCATACATAGCGAGACATGATTTCGATAGTATAACAGCTGAAAAACAGAAGCACCAAAAACAAGCCGGGCGGACAGAACCCGAGTCCGCCGAGACCGCGAGGTCGCAGAGGTCGCCGAAGCTGCCCGAACTATGCTGCAATCCGCCGAATACCACGGAGTCCGCCGAAGCCGCGAGGCCGCGCGGACACATCGTTATTCGCCTTCTGCTGAACCCGAACTGAGGAACACCCCTACCCGCCTGAAGCCGGCGGACAGGTTATTGAAGCTAGCAAAGTTGAAACAGAACTGACAAGCCGCAGAGCGACCTCCTGCTGAGTCCGCAGAGACCGCACACTTCCAAGCACTTGACCTAAGTCACAGCCAAACTCCTGGCTCCTTGAAGTTATCTGCGCGACCTGCACACAGCAAACCGTCAGCCTGAAACAATCCGTGCGGACTGGCAAACACAGACCGCAACACTTCGCACAACCCAACTTACTGTTCACTCAAGTTACTGTAGATGTGCCAGGGGGGTCCTATTTATAGGCCAGGTGAGGAGTGTGGTCACCGCCCAAGAGATAGCGACACCGCGCCAGCCCGCGCGAATACAAACCATCATCCGCTGAGTCCGCGTGGACTTAGCCGGTCACCAAGGAAAACCGCCAGGAGCAAGGCAACCAATGACGAACCCTCTCCAGTCCGCCTAAGCTAAGCGGACAAGGCATCAGCCCGCAAAGCTCCAACCGCTTCAGGACAGCAAACCCCCTTTAATGGCTGTCCGCACCAACCCGAGGCAGTCCGCAAGACACACACCTCAATCTGCCACAAGTCCACGACCAAAGGCAGCTAAAGACAGACCGCCCGGTCACAGCGGACTCGGCGGATACGGCGGACACACTGAACTTGGCACCAAGTGTGACCAAGCCCAAAACCATAAGGGGCTAATGCGAGCTTGGCGGACGCAAAACTCCAGTCCGCCAAAACACCACAGTGCAGACCACCACAGTCCGCGAGCTCCTCGTACTCCTGCCCTATCACAGCGATCAATCCCGGACTCCAAAACCAGGCCGCCACAACGATCTCCACAGCAACTCCCTGCTGTGCCACCAGAGCTCGACAAGGCCTCAGCCAAGCTCTAAGCTTAGTCCGCAACAGCCAATACCGCGGACACATCAGTCCGCAAGCTTACCGCGGACAAGAGCCAACCCGCCTTTCAGCACAAGCTTGCACCCGCGACCACTGAGCAAAGCACCAGTCCGCAAGCCTCTCTATCCGCAGATACCAGGCCGCACCAAGCCGCGGACTCCAAGCACCAACCCGCTCAGAACACAGCCGGCTTCCACCAGACTTTTCACCAGGCCGCAAACCTCAGTCCGCCCAGTCCGCCCAGTCCGCCAAGGCTGTCCGCCACAGGCCGCGCGGCCTGTCCCGTCACCCACTTCCACTTCACAAAATTCAACACTCCCCCTTGAAGTGAGAAGTGGTGACCAAGCCCAGCAAGCTGCGCAAGCGTTCAAAAGGCCCCTTCGACAGTGGCTTTGTGAAGATGTCAGCAAGGTTATCCTCACTCCGAACATGCCCGACCAGCAGAGACCCCTCCAACACCTTCTCCCTGATGAAGTGGTGATCAATCTCTATATGCTTGGTCCTGGCGTGACACACTGGATTGTTAACCAGTTTGAGAGCACTCTCATTGTCACCCCGGAGTAAAGTAGGCCCTTGCACTTCTTCATGAACATCCTCTATAAGTATCCTCAACCAAACGGCTTCCCGAGCAGCCAAGGCCGAAGCCTTATACTCCGCCTCCGTGGTTGAAACCGACACTGAGTCCTGCTTCTTGCTACACCACGAGATGTTAGCTGATCCGCAAGTGAACACATAACCTGAAGTAGACCTTCGATCATCCGAATCACCGCCGTAGTCAGCATCCGTGTACCCGAGCAACGCAACCTCCGCGTCCCTTCTATAGAGGAGTCCCATGTCAGAAGAAGCCTTGACATACTTCAGAATTCCCTTCGCCGCCACTAGATGAGATTGCCTTGGTTCAGCGATATACCGACTAACTCGGCCAACAGCATAAGCGATATCCGGCCTTGTAATCGTCAGGTAAATCAAGCTCCCAACAAGAGCCCTGAACACCAAGGGATCAAGAAGAACCCTTCCCTCATCCCGTCGAAGCTTCAGCCCAGATTCCAGTGGAGTAGAGCACTTCTTCCCTTCGCCCATGCCAAACCGCATCACAATGCGATCAGCATACCCTTTCTGGCTAATGAGAACCCCGCACTCCTTCCTCTCCACTTCCAGACCAAGAAAGTGATGCAACTCTCCCAAGTCTTTCATCTCGAAGCGTATAGCAAGCTCTCCCCTGAGCCTTGCTACTTCCTCCTCCGAGTTCCCTGTGATGATCATGTCATCCACATACAGCAGGACCAAGACTCTTAGCTCTCCCTTCTTCTTGACGAACAAGCTTGAATCCGAGTTGGAAGCCAGGTATCCACAGAATTGCAAGTACTCTGCAATCTTCCCATACCACGCTCGAGGAGCTTGCTTCAACCCATAGAGAGCCTTCCTGAGTTTGCAGACATAGTCTGGATGCTTCTCAGAGACAAAACCAAGCGGCTGATCCATGAAGATGTCCTTGTCAATCTCTCCGTAAAGAAAGGCATTCTTCACATCGAGTTGCCACAACCTCCATCCCTTGCTAGCAGCCAAGGCGATCACCACTCTTACAGAAGTCATCTTCGCAACTGGACTAAAAGTCTCCTCATAGTCTTCTCCATACTGCTGTGAGAATCCTCTAGCGACCGGGCGAGCCTTGAACCGATCAATGCTCCCATCAGCCTTCTTCTTCAACTTATACACCCACTTGCAAGTAACCGGAGTAATGCCATCAACCTTGGGCACAAGGTCCCAGGTTTCATTCTTCTTCAGAGCATCAATCTCTTCCTTCATGGCATCATCCCACTCCTTCACTCCAGTGGCCTCGTTGAAGTTTGCAGGCTCTCGCTCATCCAGAGGACCTGCAAAGAAGCAGGAGACAAAGCTCACTGCATTCCCATCACAGTACCGAGCCGGTGGCTTAACCACCCTCTTCGATCTCCGAAGACACGGCTCCTTGCTCACGGCTTCCGTTGCTTCTTCAGGCTCCACTCCTACCTGGGGCAAGCATTGAGCAGTGCTCCCCCTGCTTCCTGAGCCAGAAGGCTCAGCCTCGGAGTTCGAAGCAACAGGAGCTGCTGGTGAAACAGCAAGCTCCTCTTCCAGGCCTTCAACAGCCTCCACTGGTGCTTCATCATCCTTGCTACTTCTGGTTAGCTCCATCGAGCCACCTCCATATGACGTCAGCTCGTCGAAGACAACGTCTCTTGACACCACGAACTTCTTTGTCACAGGGTCCATGCACTTCCATCCCTTCTTCCGCTTATCATAGCCAACAAAGACAAGTTTCCTTGCCTTCACATCCAGCTTTGTCCGTGAAGCATCCGGGACATGCACGTAGCAAGTTGAACCGAACACCCTAAGGTGTTCAACACTCGGCTTCTCCTTCAGCAACAGCTCAATAGGAGTCTTCATGTTGATAGGGCTGAGTGGCATCCGGTTGATAACATAAGCAGCACAAGACATTCCCTCCGCCCAAAAGGACCTTGGGATATCTTTCGCATGCAGCCAGCATTTGCAGGTTTCCGTCAAATGACGGATCTTCCGCTCCGCTACCCCATTTTGTTGTGGAGTGTGAGCACAAGTAAGCTCTCGTTGGATCCCGTGCTTCCTGCAGAAGTTAGAAAACTCGGAAGAGACAAACTCCCCCCCGTTATCAGTTCTAAACTTCTTAATCCGCAAGCCAAGCCGGCCTTCTACCAACTCCTTGAACTCCACGAACAAACGGAAGGCTTCCGACTTCTCCTTTAAGAAGTACACCCAAGTATACCTTGAGTAGTCATCAACCAAGACAAGCATGTATCTGCTTCCACCAAGGCTGGCAGTAACAGTCGGTCCCATCAGGTCGCCATGAATACACTCCAATGGTTTCTTGCTCCTTATTTGTGATTTATCAAACGGAAGGCGATGTGCCTTACCGTATTGACAGCCCGCACAAACATGCCCATCACCAAAGGAGGACAACTTCGGCAACCCCCTCACCAAACTTCTACTCGCCATTGCCTTTAGCTTGTCCATGCCAACATGCCCCAACCTCTCATGCCAGATAGCCGCACTATCATTGGCCCTCATTCTATCAACATAAGCACTGGTGGAAAGAACATACAAGCTCTTCACCCTTCTCCCAACATGAGCAACATCAGCCTTCACCGCTGATACGTTGCGAAGGAACCTCACGTCTGTTGGCCCAAACAGAACGTGATACCCAGCTTCCACCGCATTGGTCACCGAGAAGAGGTTCTTCTTCATGCCCGGTACGTGATACACACTCCTTAACGTAAGTGGCCCCTGATCACTACCCAATGACACGACCCCCTCTTTCTCTACTGCATAAACAGTATTATCAGCAGTGATAATAGCTTCATTACCTGAGTAAGCCTGCATGGAGGTGAACATCGATTTGTCTCCAGTGAGGTGATGATCACACCTGGAGTCCACGATCCACTCGCCGTTGAAGTCCTCAGCAGACAAGGCCCGGACACAAGTGCCCGTCAAGAAAGCTCCGCCCCATTCTGCTTCTTCACTTCTCGAACAAGCTTCCTCCTTTCCCGCAGCATGCCCAGGCTGCAGTTTGACCTTGCAGTCCCGCTTGAAGTGCCCACGCTGATGACACCGGTAGCACTTCAGATTCTTCTTCCAGTCCTTAGGAGCATTGCTCCTCTCCGGCGGATATGAAGTTGAAGTCTCCTTCTCAACAGCGGTCTGCACCTTCTTCTTCTTCCCTTCCCATCCTTTCTTCTTTCCTGAGAAGAGAGCTTCGCTGCCTTCCTGATTCAGGTTCACTCCAGCCATCTGCCTTGCTAAGCTCTCCTGCGAGGCAAGCAGATTCTCCAGCTCCAGCAACGACGGCTGAGTAGCCCACCCTTGAACAGATGTGACAAAGGCCACATACTCCTTCCGCAAGCCGCGGATAATGTGCCTTTTCATCTTTGCCTCAGAGATAGGCTCATCAGGATCCAGTGCCGACAGCTCAGCACACAAGCTCTTCATCTTTAAGAAGTACTTGGAAATGGAAAGGTCTCCCTGAGTTGCCCTAGCCAACTCATTCTCCAGAAACTGAAGCCGCGCCACATTCTTCCTATTGAACAACTCATCAATGGTTGTCCAAATATCAGCAACCGACTCATATCCAATGATGTGATCAAACAGTTCCGGAGACACAGCTCTCTTCAGAACGAACTCTGCCTTAGCATTTGTTCTTCTCCAGAGCCTCACCTGCTCAGCAGTACCGAAAGCAGCAGTGAGTTCCTGCCTGTCGTCTCCACCAACGACATCCCACAGCTTCTCGCCAAGAAGATAACTCTTCATGCACGACTTCCACTTCTTGAAGTTAGTCGGCGTTAAGAGTTCAATGCCCAGACCTCTTGCTAAGCTCCCTTCCATTGCAACACCTGTTGGCAACCTTCCAGCAGCTCCGAGCAACAACACAGGTTGATCACCACTCAATCACAGAGTAACAACACTGGCTGACTTCCGCTCACGCACCTGAACCTCAGTAACCTCAGAAACCTCCCTCTGATACCATGTTAAATTTTCTCAACGTGGTCAGCAAGATAGCCCAAACGCCAAATTAATATCTTCGGAACTACCCAGTTCGCACGTTGAACCAGCGGAAACCAAGGACTAGAGGTACAGAGGTAAAGCACAACAAACAATGGAAGCACAAGCAGGTCTATTATTCATTCACTTCTTTACAATGCGAGGCATACATAGCGAGACATGATTTCGCTAGTATAACAGCTGAAAAACAGAAGCACCAAAAACAAGCCGGGTGGACAGAACCCGAGTCCGCCGAGACCGCGAGGTCGCCGAAGCCGCCCGAACTATGCTGCAATCCGCCGAATACCACGGAGTCCGCCGAAGCCGCGAGGCCGCGCAGACACACCGTTATTCGCCTTCTGCTGAACCCGAACTGAGGAACACCCCTACCCGCCTGAAGCCAGCGGACATGTTATTGAAGCTGGCAAAGTTGAAACAGAACTGACAAGCCACAGAGCGACCTCCTGCTGAGTCCGCAGAGACCGCACACTTCCAAGCACTTGACCTAAGTCACAGCCAAACTCCTGGCTCCTTGAAGTTATCCGCGCGACCTGCACACAGCAAACCGTCAGCCTGAAACAATCCGTGCGGACTGGCAAACACAGACCGCAACACTTCGCACACCCCAACTTACTGTTCACTCAAGTTACTGTAGATGTGCCAGGGGGGGTCCTATTTATAGGCCAGGTGAGGAGTGTGGTCACCGCCCAAGAGATAGCGACACCGCCCCAGCCCGCGCGAATACAAACCACCGTCCGCTGAGTCCGCGTGGACTTAGCCGGTCACCAAGGAAAACCGCCAGGAGCAAGGCAACCAATGACGAACCCTCTCCAGTCCGCCTAAGCTAAGCGGACAAGGCATCAGCCCGCAAAGCTCCAACCGCTTCAGGACAGCAAACCCCCTTCAATGGTTGTCCGCACCAACCCGAGGCAGTCCGCAAGACACACACTTCAATCCGCCACAAGTCCACGACCAAAGGCAGCTAAAGACAGACCGCCCGGTCACAGCGGACTCGGCGGATACGGCGGACACACTGAACTTGGCACCAAGTGTGACCAAGCCCAAAACCATAAGGGGCTAATGCGAGCTTGGCGGACGCAAAACTCCAGTCCGCCAAAACACCACAGTGCAGACCACCACAGTCTACGAGCTCCTCGCACTCCTGCCCTATCACAACGATCAATCCCGGACTCCAAAACCAGGCCGCCACAACGATCTCCACAGCAACTCCCTGCTGTGCCACCAGAGCTCGACAAGGCCTCAGCCAAGCTCTAAGCTTAGTCCGCAACAGCCAATACCGCGGACACATCAGTCCGCAAGCTTCCCGCGGACAAGAGCCAACCCTCCTTTCAGCACAAGCTTGCACCCGCGACCACTGAGCAAAGCACCAGTCCGCAAGCCTCTCTATCCGCAGATACCAGGCCGCACCAAGCCGCGGACTCCAAGCACCAACCCGCTCAGAACACAGCCGGCTTCCACCAGACTTTTCACCAGGCCGCAAACCTCAGTCCGCCCAGTCCGCCCAGTCCGCCCAGTCCGCCCAGTCCGCCCAGTCCGCCAAGGCTGTCCGCCACAGGCCGCGCGGCCTGTCCCGTCGCCCACTTCCACTTCACAAAATTCAACATTTAGAAGGGTATAAATAGGGCAACAAAATATTCTGTCGACACACTCTCCATATTTTCGAGAACAAAACCTTGTGTCGACAAATTCCCTCTTCTCAATCCAAGATTTCTCTCAACCCCAATGGCGACAAAGCTTGAAGATAACGTCAACTAAGGCTATGAGCTGGTTCGCAATGCTTTTGACAATGCGTAACCGGATATTCAAACAGTAGTAACCCTAATTGCAGAAAATGGTTTGGAATTTCTGGTATCCGAACCTACAAAGATATGGAAGAAAGAAATACTGGAATTCTATGGCGCAGCTACTTTAGATTCAACTGGACTTAAGATCAAATCTACAGTTCAGGGAGCTAAAGTTAAACTTACCTTGAAGAGCTTGAGGAAAACTCTTCACCTCCCAAGAACTCAAGAAGAAGAAGAAGAAGTACCCTCTACTAAGACTAGGGAAGCACTTCAGTGGTGTGGATTGGATCCCACCATGAAGATTGGATTTGCAATGAACCGAAAAGAGATGAATCTGCAAGGAAAATTTCTTTCTGAAGTGGTTGGAAAGGTCATTCTCTGCAAGCCAGGGGGCATGATAGGGTTCCAGCCTATATGTTCAGCCTGATGACCAGGATTATCTTCAGACTGAACACAGATTGGTCTACAGTAATCTTTAAAAAGATAAAGGAAGGTATTAAGAAGCCAAATCTGGGGAGATTCATGAGTCTCTACTTGGCTGGAACAATTCCAGAAGTAATGGAACAGACTACTGGTTCTAAGATCAACCACATGAGAAGAATGGATATAAGGATAATCTCCAAATGGGATAGAGTCCTAACAAAGGACATGCCTGATGAAGAGACGCCAGAGATTCCTGAAAAATCACCTGCTCAAGACATTAGACATGATGATCAGATGCAGGGGGAGCCTCATCTTAAGGAAGAGCCAACACACTTAAAGAGTGAAATGGCTACTCAAACTATTCTTGAGGTAATCCAAGAAGTTAATCAATCAATTTTCAATAATAAGGATGAAACACTAGTTGTGCCCTTGGTTGATGTTGACCAGACCAATCAACTCAACAATCAAGCACAAGATATTATCATGGAGGATACATCTACAGCTGTAGATGCTCCAGAGTAAAGAGTATCTCCAGTCCATACTCAACAAAATTTTACCCTAAAAGAGTTGTTCCCTGATATGGAGCAAGTCAGGACTGAGGGGGAGGAGCAAGGGACTCAGGGGGAGAAAGCAAGAACTGAGGAGGAGCAAGCTAACATTGAGGGGGAGCAACCTAGGACTGAACGGGAATTGCCTCCTAGTCCTAAGGAAAGAGTTGATATTGTAAGTATCTCAGCTTCTGAAGATGAAGCAGAAATTCAAGCAAAGAAGAGAAAGCTGATGGTTTTCAAAAGGATAAGTCAAATCTATAAAAGGGCATTACAAACTGCTCCACAACCTGCTCCAGCCACAGATTATAGCTCTTTGTTAGTATCCTTGCAAGTAAAGTTAGATGAACAAAGGATAGCCATGGAGAAATATATGGATGAGACCTATAAAGATCTGCAATTCTCCTTGGCTCAAGATATCAAATCCATAAGATTTGAAGTAAATCAGAACAAGAAGGAAATGACAGATTGCTTCCACAAAGGTGGCAATGTTGTAGTCTATCTTGCAAAACAACAAGAAGGAATAAAGACTCAAGTTGATGATATAGTTGTTAAGCAAGGCTATGTACTTGAAAATCAACTAAGGATGAATGACAATCTGACTGAATCACATAATGTGATTGTTACAGAATTAAAACATATTGTTGCTGCCCAGACTGAGGCAAGGGCTAAAGCCAAGTCAGATTTTGATAAACAATTACAGGAAGAACTAGCTGCTGTACAAACAGCTATTAAGACTTCACAAAAGATCATCTCTGATTAGCTACTGAAATTAAGGTCATTTTATAAAGATGGTGTTAATTATCTAGATGAACAAGTAAGATTTCAGAAAGATGACCTCAGAGATCATATTGAAAGAGAAGTCATAAAGGGGGAGAGAGTGTTAGTCAAAGCAGGCTTAGATCATGCTAAATGGATATCTAATAGCATCAGAGCCACCCTTGGATATCCACCCCTATGTGATGATGATAATGTAGCTGAGTCAGGTGTGCAACCTACTTATTTTGAAGGTGCTCAACTTGAAGTTGCTCAGGTTATTTACCCTCCAACAGATTTTGATATGATTCAGCAAGAAGTACAGTCAATGTACAGCCCTCCAGAGGGTACTAAACATGTTATTATTGAGAAAGTAGAAATGTCAGAGGCAGCTTTGAATAAAGAGCAAGAAGCTCAACTTTCAAAGAAAAGATTCAGAGAACAGGCTGAGTTGAAGCCTGATTTTGAGCAGTGGAGTCCTACTTCCAGGAATATTATATTGACTGACTGGAAAGCTGGAAAGGACCAGACCCATGAAAGGGGTAAATGGTACACAGAGCAAGAATGGAAAAAGCATGAAGCTAGACAGGAAGTCATTCTACAATATAGAAGAAAGGCAAAAGCTGGGAAGCTACCTCCTAATGCTCAGGAGCCTAGCAAGTACTTCCCAAAGCCTTTTCATTATTTTGAAAGACAAAGAATAAGGGCTGAAGAACAAAAGAAAAAAAATCTGAAAGGGAAGAAGCCAGCTGAAGATACTGAAGCTCCAGTACAAACCAAGATCCAGTCAGACAAAGACATAGTCCTCAAGGAGCCTGATCAGCCTTAGAATAGATTGACTAGATTTTACAACATTGTAATCTTTAGTTTTAAGAATCAATGTAAACTATTGTTAAGAAACTTTTAAAAGATTAAACAAAATAATGATTAGTGCTCATTATGTTTGCATCATTATTCTGTGATGACATTTTATACATGTTTATTTATAAGTTACCCTATCATGTGATGTTATTATACATCATAATGTGTGTTTATTATGAATGGTGTATATCATTGACTAAGGGTTATGACTTCTCCAAATAGGGGAGATTGTTGGGTATATTGGAAAATGTGTACCAGATTTAAAGAAGCCTCACCTTACTCAATGATATGCATCAAAGTGTATTTGATGTTGTTTTGAGTTTATAAGTGCAGGTTAAGAAAATGCAGGAATGCAGGAAAAGTTTCTAAGTCCATGAGTCGACACTAGAAGAAGCTGTGTCGACACTTATGAAGGCTTGTGTCGACACTGGAGAAAAGTTGTATCGACACCTGAAGTCAATTGTGTCGACACACAGAAGACTTTGTTGACATCAAATGTGTCGACACACAGGACTTGTGTCGACACATAGCAGAGTTTCAACAAAGTTAATTTTTGTGAAGAGAAGAAGTGACTGTGTCGACAAACAGAACTAGTGTCGACACATTCTACAGAAGCTGTGTCGAGAAGCAGTGTCAACACCAAGGGATCTGTGTCGACACCACCAAGGCTTGTGTCGACACTTAGTCTACTTGTGTCAACACAAGATGAAGTTCAGTCTCGACACTTTGCTGACAAAGACAGAGTTTCAAGAAGTGACTGGAAGTCTTGGCAGCTGCCATAACCAACCGCTCTACTACAACTATCAGAGCTGTCAGAAGTTCGTTAGAAACCGGATCAGCCGGTTACCATGGAGAAAGTCTATATAAATACATTCTCTATCAACAGAAGAAATAAGATATATAATTTGAGAAAAATAACACACGAAAAACAGAAGAAGATTTTCAACAGAAGATCTAAGAAGACATTCTCAAGTGGTGATCTACTCAGAGTTTGTCAAGAGAATTCAAAGAAGAATTCAGAAGAATCTTCAGAAGAATTTGGAGAGAGAGAGCTCCATCTATTCAAGTGAAGAAAGGGACTTACATCAACAAGTCTCTTAAGTGCAGATTCTGAACCAGTCTGCCAAGAAGAATTCAGATTGATTTCTGAATTTCAAGAAAGAAGCTGATTGAAGATCGACTTCAAAGGAGATCAACCCTACTGTGTTCAGATTCAAGAAGCTTTGAAGAAAGCTAAGACAGGTTGATCTCTATCATCAGATTTGTTCACAAACTGATCAAGAAACCTTCCATCCTTTCTCTCTCAACCAGGGTGGTGGTAGATTTATAATTAACATCTATTTTCTGTAGGATCCTTTTAAGATCTGAGTTGTAAGCCTGATTTATAAAGGCTGAGTTGTAGGAAAGTAAGTTCTCTGAGTGGTAGGCCTTGTTGAAGGCTGAGGTAGGGCTGAGAGCCTGAGTTGTAGGAGATTTTCATCTATGAGTTGTAGGCCTTGTTGAATGCTGAGGTAGGGCAGATTGCTTGAGCTGTAGGAGTATTGACTCACTCTGAGTTGTAGGAGCCTTGTTTGGGTTCTAAGCTGTAAGATCTGCGGATCTGAGGAGAAGAAAAGAAGTTAGGCCGAATCTAGCACACTGCTAGATAGACAAAGGGGGAAAGTGGATGTACCTAGACCTTGGGGAACCACTATAAATCAGTGTGCAATCTGTGATTGTGTGTGGTATTATTTTTTCTGTGCTGTGATAGCTGTAGAACTATCTATTTTTGTTAATTAACTGAATTAAAAGTTCTGCCTTAGAAGAAAAAGGAATTGCACCTATTCACCCCCCTCCCCCTCTAGGTGTTTAGGAATCAATTCTTTCACCCTCTTGTAAACTTTTCCAAAAACGAGACGTAAATCTAGAGTCTTGATCTGATACGATACTGACAGACACTTCATGTAATCTGATGACCTCATCAAAGTATAACTCAGCTATCTTCTTCATAAAATACCCAATCTTAAAAGGCACAAAGTGAGCACATTTAGTCATTCTATCAACTATCACCCAAACAGAATTGTGTCCACGGGGAGATCTCGGTAAACCGGTGATGAAATCCCTCAAAATACTCTCCCACTTCCAACTTGGAACATCAAGCGGTGTCAATTTACCTTCAGGCCTTCTATGGTCAGCTTTAACATGCTGAAACATATAACATTCCGACACAAACTTCGTTATATCATTCTTCATTCTCGACCACCAAATAATTTACTTTAGGTCTTTATACATTTTAGTGGAACCAGGGTGGTAGGCAACACTGGAACCATGAGCTTCAGTACAAATCTTAGCCCGAATATCACCAAAAGTGGGTATGCAAAATCTACCCCGATACTTCAAAGTATCCAACTCATCCAAAAAGAAATCAGGTAGCTCTCCCTTCTCAGTTCTATTTCGGAGATGCAACAAATCCGGATCATCCTTCTCGTGTGCTCTAGTTAGGGAAATCTAAGAGGGCTCTTCTGCTTCCAAACCAGTAGGCACAACACTACTCCCAACCTCAATGTCCATCAACAAGAATTCTTCTACCAAGGACTGTACAGACAGATTAAAAATTTTGGCGATCTTTCTACTCAAAGCATCGACTACTACGTTAACCTTTTTCGGATGATAAAGGATCTCCACTTCATAATCAGCCATATATTCTAACCACCTACGCTGGCGCAAATTTAGTTCCTTCTGAGTGAAGACGTACTTCAAACTCTTATGGTCTGTATAGATCTTGCACAGCGCGCCATACAACAAATGTCTCCAAATCTTCAGCGCATAAATTATAGCAGCAAACTCCAAATCATGCGTAGGATAATTTCTTTCATGAATCTTCAATTGTGTTGATCCATACTCAATCATCTTCCCATCTTGCATCAAAACACAGCCAAGTCCAATGTGTGATGCATCCACATACACAGCGTATTCAACTCCTTCAGTAGGCAAGGTTAAGACTGGAGCAGTACACAATCTCTTCTTCAACTCCTGGAAAGCTTCTTCACACTTATCGCTCCAAATGAACGTAGTATTCTTCTGGGTAAGTCTAGTTAGAGGAGCAGACAACACTAAAAACCCTTCCACGAATCTTCTATAATAGCCAACCATGCCTAAGATGCTCCTAATCTCATTAGGTGTAGAAGGTTTCTCCCATTCCATCACAGCAGAAATCTTGGTCGGGTCTACGAAAATACCGTCCTTGCTGACAACATGACCCAGATAGGACACCTGAGGTAGCCAAAACTCATACTTGCTCAACTTCGCATATAACCTATGCTCCCTCTGGGTCGACAAAACCAATCGCAAATGTTGAGTATGTTCCTCAACACTGCGAGAATACACAAGGACGTCATTTATGAATACGATCACAAAACGGTCTAAGAAATCATTGAACACTCTATTCATTAAATCCATGAAAACAGAGGGTGCATTGGTCAAACCGAAGGACATCACCAAAAACTCAAAATGTCCATACCATGAACGGAAAGCGGTCCGTTGAATATCTATCTCACGAATCCTCAACTGGTGGTAACCTGAACGAAGATCGATCTTTGAAAATGCCGAGCTACTACGCAACTGATCGAACAAATCATCAATCCTCGGCAAGAGATATCTATTCTTAATGGTTACCTTATTCAATTCTCTATAATCGATGCAAATTCTCATCGATTCATCCTTTTTCTTTACAAATAGTACGTGAGCACCCCACGGAGAAGAACTTGGTCTAATAAAACCACACTGCAGCAACTCATCGAGCTTAGTACGTAACTTATCCAACTCATGCTGAGCCATACGATGCGGTGCTATGGCAATAGGACGATTAACTGGGTCGAGGTCTATCACAAACTTTATCTCCCTCACAGGAGGAAGTCCTAGAAGACAACCAGGAAAGACATCTGGAAACTCTCGCACCACCGAGATATCCTCAATACATGGTGTAACAAAAGTTGTTTCCAAAGTAGAAATAGAAACCAAATACGCCTCACAACCAGACTTTATAGTACGACAAGCACATACCGCAGAAATAATAGAGGAAACCCTGTCCTGAAAACCATAGACGCTCATAGGTTGGCCATTGTCCATCTTGAAGTCCAGTCGCTTTGCTTTGCATTGGATGACCGCACCGTACTTGGAGAGCTAGTCCATGCCCAAAATCACATCAAAGTCCGCCAGATCCAAAACCATCATATCCGCAAAGTCGAGGAAATCGCCTAGATAAATAGGGCATCTCAGAACTCCTTGATTAGATATCATCGAATCACCAGAGGGAAGCTTGATGTTGAAGGAGTCTCCTAACCGATCCACGTTTAAACGATGTTTATCTACGAACCTCCGCGCCACAAAGGAATGGGTGGCACCCGAATCGAAAAGAACGTGCGCCCACCTATTACGTACCTTAAATTCCCCTAAAACAGTAGCATACATAACTAAACGAACGAAAAGTAGGGAAACAATAGAGAGTAAAAGTAAACTAGGGTCTAACCTGATATCACTTGTATAGAGGTTTGAGCTTCCTCCCTGGTCACCACATTCATCTTTCCTTTTCATGTGTCCTGGTTTGGTGGTGGCGGCAGAGCCCGAAGCGGGGCAGGCTACAGTGGAGTCTGAGCATGGGGGCATGAAGTTTTTAGGTGCCCCTTATGCCCGCACTGGAATCAAGTCTTATCCTTCAACCAGCAACGACTCATGTCATGTCCCTTCCTTGTACAGTACGTGCACACCAGATCTCCTTTGGGTGCACCTTGGATGGCGAGCACCTGCGGCTACTTCAAGGTGGTAGTCCTTTTGAAGCACCTTTCGTAAGGGTGGCCAGATCGACCACAGAAGCTACATACTTCTTTGCTTTTCTTTTTCGAAGAAGGGTCGGATGCCCTAAAGCTTCCATCCTCAACACCCTTCCTCTTCTCTTTTCTCGCCGCAGCACCTTGATTCTTGGCGTTCTCGATTGCCTCAACCTTCAGAGCGGCTTCCACTGCCTCAGCATAGCTTTCAGCTCTATAAGCGCATGCCAAATGTTGGACATCGCTTCTTAATCCTCTGAGAAAACGCTTCACTCTTGCTGCCTCCGAAGCCACCGTATCGGGAGCAAATCTGCTCAACTTACTGAACTCGATTTTATATTCGCTCACCATGAGCTGTCTCTACTTCAAATGTAGGAAAGTATTCACTATACGGTCCCGCTCGACCGAAGGTAAAAGCTTCTTAAGCAGCATCTTCTTGAAGGACTCCCAAGAGCATCCTTCCTTCAAACTCTCTTTTTCCCGAATCCACCAAGTCTTTGCCAGGCCTTTTAGCTAGTTGGCGGCAATCATTACCTTCTAGGCTTCAGCAATCCCCGAATACATGAACATCTCATCGATAGCGATGATCCAGTCATCCAAGATCATAAAGTTGGCACTCCCGTCATAAGTGGGAGATCTCAATTGCTGGAAATGCGATATAAGGTTCATCTCTATTGGTAACGTCACTGGGGTACCATAGGAGCAGGATTAGCAGGTACAACTAGACCCGCGACAGAATCTTGCGCTAAGGGTTGCTGTGCGGGAGAGGCAGACAATAAGGAATGAATCTACGACTGCATCATAACTAACTGCCTCATCAGAGCCTCATTACTCTGACGCAAACTCTCGATCAGAGCATCACTTTGCGCACCAGACGACTCACCCTCTGATTGGGGAGTCAACCTTGTCGCAGGACGTCTACCGACATTTCTAGAAAAGTAACGAACGACTCATCAAAAATCCCAGATTACAACTAGGCCACGCAACTAGTTCAGACCATACTTTAAAGACACTTGCTTTTGCTGCAAACTTGCTCTGGGATTATGATATTATGTCCTACTTAGGATGATATCCTATCATCATATTTACTCATGTGTCTATGATATGAATGCATGAATTTTTTATTCTTATTTAAAATCATGAGTGTATATGTGTCATCATGTAAACCTTAATTTAACACGCGTGCTTATGCGATGATATGCTATGTATGCAGTGCTATGCATTCTAAAAAGGCCTCAATGCATGTATGAGCGGCATACACATGAAATGTTATGCATTCTATACTACATAACATTGCATGCAACGAGAAAAGAAAACATGCTAATGCACACCCATATGATGATGGTTATGCATCTCATACTACATAACCGTCATATGTTGCCTCCTATGGTGAATCCATATACAAACACATATTATGCATCTCATACTACATAATATGTCACGTATACTTCTTATCATGCTATGGGTGTAGTGACTATGCTTCGATTAAGACGCACTGATGATACATCAGTGTGTGTATGCAAATGAATGAAGGAAAGCAAAACTGTACGAGATTGGCTGGTTCGACCAACTTGTCAAACCAACCTCCCTCTGATACCAACTGTCATAACCCGCATTTTGCCCGTCATTAAAGTAATATCAGAGTAAGGGAAAAATGTGCGTCATGATGCCACGTCAGCAGGGGATAACTGCGGGTGCTCAGGCAAAACTCTTACTTGACCAAGAAGAAAGATCTTTAAGTTATTTAGAGGCAAAATCAGTTTAAGTGTAGCAGTTGGCCGTATCCCTCGGCTTAGTGGCTCATCTAGTCCACGAGAAAAAGTAGTTAAACGCTACGAAAAATACTTCTTTTACAATATTATACATCCTACATGAGTTTAGAGGTTCCTAGAGGACACCTCGAGGTATGCAAGTTCTAAGTTTATAATAGCAATAAAAGTAGATTTTTTACTGTCGTTGAAAGTAGTGATTTAACATTTTAAAAGCGTGCAATACATGAGGTCATAATAGTAATTTTATACTTGAAAATACCTACCATGCAACACTAGCATAAAACATCCCAGAAAGCAAGTAATCCAAATACACAGAAAGAAAACTAAGCAGCTAGCAAGCATCTTAAATCAACAATCCTGTGGGCGCCAATAAACTGACACGAACCCACATAAAACAAGGTATGTCTGAACTAGTAAAGAAAACTAAACAATAATGTACCTCGCTACAATGAGGCAAAAACCACAGCCAACACAGCTGCTCAAGAACTCTAAAACCTGCACCTAAATCAGCTACAGCTCCGAACCTGAGCCATTCCAAAGACAGAACACCTCAGCAAGAATGTACAAGTGATGACAGAAAGTAAGCCAAAAGTAAATAAAGTCAAGGGGTACCAACCCAAGACCAAAGGAAAGATACATAAGTAAAGTATAGCAGTAAGGTACTAAGTCAAAAAGGAAACACTTATGTGAAGCGTCACGCACAACAAAGTACCCCAAATGCACAAGACTATAAGGGTGAAAGGTCATGATTAAATCATCAGGAAAAAGGCAAGATTTTATTAGCCACATGCGGTCAACTCCACCAAAAAAACCAAACGGGCACGGTGGTCAACTCATCTGGACACACCCCCAAGGACATATTAATTCGTCATAAATACAGAGGAGATTGGATACTTCACCATACATTGGAAAAGCCCAAACACTCGGTAGAGTCCCACAAAATACTAACAGAGGAAACAAACGTTGCGACGGTGGATTAGCCCACAATAACACTCGCAACGAATAAAATCATGAAGTCACACCCCATAACGATCCGGGTTTAGAGCTCAGGGGCACACCATAACCCAATCGAGGCTTGGCGGCTTGTCTCGCCCCACGACATCGCTACGAAGGAAACCATGATATAGAGCTCAAGACAACAGTGGCACATCCGATTCTACTAGACAATTCTATATTTGACATGGTTGATCAACCTTTCAAAAGAATTTACAATCCTAAATCAACTCTAACACATCCTACATAAATGTTGAGGAATGGTTATAAGGGTGAGATTTAGGTTCCGTTTGGGAGAACTTATTTTCACCGGTCGAGCGTTTACGACCGCATGAATCACTCCATAATTATGGCCTGATTCATGCGGTCATAACCGCTCGGTGAAAATAAGTCCCCCCAAACATAGCCTTAACCACGTCATCAAAGCATATAGCTCTTTACCAGGTTAGATAGCAAAATCGAGAACATGAAAATTATAATTAGAATTAGACAAGAGATCTAAATAACACTATATTCAGCAAGTTTTAAATAATGATAACGAGAAGTTAGAAATTTCTGCAAATCAGGTTAAAGAAGGGAAGAGAAGGAGGAAACCATCACTTGTCTTGGTTTTACAGGAGAAGACCTCCAAATTGCATCGCGGCGTAGATCAGGACCAAGAAAGACGAGGAAAATGATATCTAACAAAAATGGCCCAAAATAGGAGTTATGGCCGAAAACACTAGCAAGAAAAACTCAAGGAATGGGAAAGATTTGACCACGATGGTGTAGCTCTCGTTGAGAGCTTTTCAGATCTATGTTCGGTTGAAGATTTCGAGCACCGGGGCACTGTCGGCGGCCACAGGAAGATTCACGGACAGGCGTTCTCTCTCTCTCGCTCACGCTTCTCTGGTTCGGGAAGAAGGAAGAAAATCGGCCTAAGGAGGAGAAGGAGAAGTTTATCCTATTATATATATTTATATTTATATTTATATATAATATCAAATGAATAGTATATTGGATCATTACACTTAAAGAGATAGTCAAGGGTCGGCCGAACCAAAATTCTCGAGACGAAGCAAAAATTTCTCGAGAGCAGCTAAATTTCTCGAGAAGGGCTGGATTTCTCGAGAGCAAGGTTGGATTACTCGAGAACAAGATGAGGACTTTCTCGAGAACAGGAAGAAGCTTTCTCGAGAATAGGAAGACGTTTTCTCGAGAACAACATGCCTTCTCGAGAAACGCCTCTCAAGAACAACAAGACTTCTCAAATACTGAAATGGACTTCTCGAGAACCAGGTGGATAGTTCTCGAGTGCAAGTAAAATTTCTCGAGAAAAGAGGGAAATTTCTCGAGGGAAAGAGGTAACTCGAGAAATGGAGGGGAAATTTCTTGAGTACCCGAGAGGCAATTTTTCGAGTATAATGGGCAGATCTCGAGAACAAAAGAATATTACTCGAGTACTAAAGCATTACTCGAGAATAGAAGGAAGTACCACTCGGGAACAATAAAACCCAATTCTCGAGTACAGAGCCAAAGCTTCTTGAGAACAAGGGCATTTCTCGAGCACAAGCGGATCTTCTTGAGAACAAGAATGGCAGTTCTCGAGTACAAGCGGATCTTCTCGAGAACAAGAAGGGCAGTTCTCGAGTACAGAAGGAGATTACTCGAGTACAAAATAACCTTCTCGAGAACTAAAAGGACTTCTCGAGAGCAAAACTGCATATCTCGAGAACAATATGGTACTTATCGAGAACAGACTAGTATTACTCGGGAACAACTCAAGCATTACTCGGGTTCAAAAGTAGACCTCTCGAGAACTAGAAGCGTTACTCTAGTGCTAGAGGAATTTTTTTCTCGAGTACTAGAAAAAGGCATTCTCGGGAACCAACACACTACTCGGGAACAAGTCCCGGCCTCTCGAGAAACGAAGGGCCAAAGCTCCCGAGTACACAAAGATCTCTCTCGAGAACAAGACTGTCCACCTCTAGTACTATCAAGGAAAATTTCAGAAATTCTAATTTGACTAACATCTGAGATAAAATGTGACTCTATGAATTTAGAGCGAGAACAATCCCTAGAATCCGACGTATCATTCTTGAGACACAACAACAAAAGCTGACATAGGCAAAAATCACCTCAAGGGCCCAAACACACGCCGAGACTCCAAAATGCTCGGATCGCAATAAAACTGGACAAATCCAAAGTCTCAAAACCTCATCCTTTAAATCAAGGAAGACATTCAACTCAATCAAACCTCAAAATCCGGTCAACCAGACCCAACAGACGCAAAAACGCACAAACGGTGCAGCGCCGTCAACACAAGGTAAGAAGAGAGGCAACGCCCCGATGTCATAAATATGACGACACTAAATCAATAATAACATCGGAAAATCTGGTGCGTTACATATTCCCTCATTGTGTGATTCATGGTGTTGACTCAGGTGTAACGTCTCTATTGTGATGCACTTCATTTTCAAGTACTAAGGCATTGGAAGAAATGAAAGGTTGCTGGTTTTCAACAAAGAAGATTTAGTTTTTCAGAAATATTTTCTAAGTCCTTTTCTCAAGAAATGAAGTGTATTTCTCGAGAAGTCCAAGTTAATTTATCGAGAAAGCAAAGCTTTTCTCGAGAAACCTCAAGACTTCTCGAAAATTCTCAAAAACCATCTCCAAGTAAATTTCTCGAGAAAGCCCTGAAGATTTCTCGAGAAGCCAAATAAATTTCTCGAGAAAGCCAAGCAGTTCTCAAGAAGTCAAAATTCTTTCTCGAGAAGCTAAGTATTTTTCTCGAATAATCAAATCTTTCTCGAGAAATCAATCCTTCAGTTCTAAGAATTTACGTTAAATATTTTTCTCGAGAATACTAGGTCATTTCTCGAGAAAGCAAATCATTTCTCGAGAAATCAAATCTTTCTCGAGAATCAGTTCTTCAGTTCAAAATTTGCATTAAGGATTTTTCTCGAGAAGACTACATCATTTCTCGAAAAAGCAAATCATTTCTTGAGAAATCAAATCTTTTTGAGAAATAAGTACTTCAGTTCAAAGAATTTGGGTTAGGTAAATTTGTCGAGAATGCCATGTCATTTCTCGAGAAAGCAAATCCTTCTCTAGAAATTATAAGTCTTCTCGAGAAACAAAGTTGCAGAAAGTTTCTTTTTAAACAGTCAAATGGGATTTCAAAATTATCCAAGTTCTTTATGATTGGTCCACGTGGATCATTCCTTAATGATTTGTGACTGTTAGACGATGTACTATAAATATTCCTTTCAGAGGAATCGCTAACCCTAACAAGAAGAATAATATTCTGAATCGCAATCACACTTTCTAAATCGGGAGAAGCCGCGCCGTCTTCAACATCGTTCTTCATTGTCGCTCTTCTTTCGATCCAGCAATTTTAGGAAGAAAAGATTCGACAGATCACAGATTCAAGTTCTTCAAGCATTTACTTGATCATGTCGGATCCTAAGGTTTTCAGATCAAGTTTTCTCAAGATCTCTTCCTCAACCTCTTCTCAGAGATTTTCATTATTTTCAAGAAGGTAGAACCTTGAAGATCTCAGATCTGGAAGTATAAAGTTTCTATTGTTGTTTTAACATTTACTTTAACTCTTGTAGGAGCTTTGTCTCCGAGATTGTAGGAAGTTTGTTCTTCTGAGTGTAGATCCCGTCTTGTGTGATCGAGTTTTTAGGAGTGTGTTATCTCCGAGTTGTAGGAGCGTTGCTCCGAATTGTAGGATTGTTGCAATCCGAGATTTAGTGAAGTAGCTGAGGCTAGCCGTGGTGCTAGATTGGCGAGGTGGAGAGTGGACGTACCCAAGAATGGAGAACCACTATAAACTCCTTATGTCGTCTGGATTGTGCTTGATTATTTTCCGTGTTTGATTTCTCACAATTTTTTATTCCGCAAAAGACACAGAACTCACCTATTCACCTCCCATAGGTGATTTAGGTAGACAACTAGATTCTTTCAATTGGTATTAGAGGGAGGTTGTTTACAAAAAGGTTCACACCTTGAACAGATCTTCATCTAGTTGTCATAGAGATTATCAAGCATGGACAGATCTAAGGATTTCGTAAAGCTTTCGGTGTGCACCAAGACTAACTTTCCCATGTGGAAAGAGAGAATAAGATTTTTCATGGAAGCTGTTGATCCTTGGATCTTCATGATAGTGGAAGAAGGTCCATATGTTCCCATGATTGCTTCCACTATCTATCCAACCAAGAAAGTGCCAAAGAAACCGATGGATCTTGAAAAGATGAGATTGCCTTGTCTCTCTAGACAAGAAAGCCAAGAATATCATCACAAGCGCAGTCGATGATTCAATGTTACTGAACCTGATACACTGCCAATCCGCCAAGGAAAGGTGGCAGTCCCTGATTGTTTTGATGGAAGACACCGAAGAAGTAAGGGATGACAGAAGATCCCTTCTGAACTAGAAGTATGAGGCCTTCAAGCAAGGCCCCAAGGACACAATAGCCGATACATTTTAGAACTTCTTCAAGATCGCCAATAGCCTAAAGAGCTACGACCGGGTTTTCACTAATGGAGAGCTTAACGACAAGTTCTAAGAACCTCTTTGGGAAGCTTATGTCCTATGAGCTTCAAATCAACTCCAAAAAAGCTAAAGAAGAGGGCAGCAGATCTTCATCGAAGGAGAAGTCCGTTGCACTGAAGGCAAATAGCTCAAGAAAGGCTAAAGCAGCATTTGTTGCTCCCACTCAGGAAGAAAGTGAAGAAGAAGACTCAGAGCCAAGCACCTCGGGCTCAGAGTTATCTGATGGAGAGTTCTCTCTTCTCTCCAGACAGTTTAATAAGTCTCTAAATAAGAAGAAACAGATGAGAGGCAAAGACTCCTCATACAGAAGATCACTTCACGATGGCGATCATCAAAAGAAATGTCACACAAACGACAGGTATAAATTTAAACAGAACAAACATAATTCTACTGACATTGTGTGTTATTGTTGTAATAAGCCAGGCCACGTAATTGTCGACTGCCCTCATAAGAAGAAGGAGGGTGGAAGAAGAGAAGAGCATAAGTCCTCCCACGACAAAAAGAAGGAGAAGAGCTTCATGGCAAAGAAGCAGAAGAGTTTTAGTGACACTAACTCATCTGAGTCAAGTGAGAATGAAGAAGCCTACTTCGAGCTCATGACTCACTCCGACGGAGAAGAAGCTGACCCCCAATTTCATGGGGAGGTAAATTCTCACACCATTCTTTCAGAATTTGATGCTCCAGACGATGATCATGAGGATTGTTCCTCTGATGATGAATCATAACTCATGAATTGCCTGCAAGCTCTGACTTCTCATGTCAGGATTCCGTCTAACACATTGACTGATTCTAAGAAGCATTGCTAGACCCCACCCGCTCATGGCCTCATTGCCCGGGCTTGCCCCAAGCTTGGCATTCTCGTCAGTCTCACAGAAGGGGATTAGTCTCGCCGGGACACTCTCCACACATGACCCGCACGTCACGGGATAGCCAGCCGACCACGGAGACAAAGCCACGGCTTAGCACATCACAGTCCATAATCATTTCCACCCTAATCCCTCATTTGTACTGCAACGTCCCCACACACCAAGAAAATCATCTACCGCCAATGCGGAGCTAACCTTGTCCTCCAAGGAAACCATCTACCGCCATTGCAGAGCTAACCTTGTCCGGTTCCGGCTACTCGTACTCATTCGAGAAAAGGGGAAAAACACAAACATCACAAAGGACATCTTGCCGCAACGGATTTCTACAAAATCGCTAAAGCTCGTATGCAACATCACCGAGTCGGACTAACGGTCGCGACCACGGCTTTACCCACCATGCCTAATCCACTAATGGAGCGGATCTCTAATGCAAAACATGTCGGGGATGGACTCAATTGACCCGGAGGTTCCTCTTGAACCTTGGCGACCCAAAACCCCTCTCATTTGAGAGTTTGGTGCCCAAACACTAGTAAGTAAAAGATGTTAAACATGCATCCTAAAACCAAGAGGAGAAGTGTTGTTACCTTCCGACCCCTCTTCCTAGCCATGGAAACTTAGCCGGATGAAAACCTTCGCAACGGTCTTGCCTCCACGTATCTGGACTTGGCTCGCGATTTGGAGCACTGAAGCTTCTCCGGCATCCGGATCTCTCCTTCACCTCCTTCCTTGCTCTCCCTTCTCTATAGATCTTAGAAAGAGAGTACTTGAAGAAGAATGAGGGTTCCCAAACCCTATTCCCGGACTTAACCCAGCAAGGTCAACCCTGGACCATCAGATCCCAAAAGAAGGAAACGAACGGCCACGATCCGAACTGAAAATTAAAACACCTGGGCCGAACACAGCTTGTGACACGCCCGTGTCCAAGGCCATGTGTCTCAATCGCCATCGAAACCGTAGAACCCAGAAACAGGACACGGCTAAGAACACGCCCGTGTCAAAGCTGACACGCCAGTGTCATGCAGTACACGCCCGTTTTGCTGGGCGTGTTCCTCCATCGACACAGGATCAAAAAACACCCGAGAAGGACACAGGCAAATGACACGCCCATGTCGAAATTGACACGCTCGTGTCAGGCCGAACACGCCTGGGCTCCAAGCCGTGTTCAATCCACTTATACGGCCCGACTCACAACCCGAGAAGGACACGACCTGGGACACGCCCGTGTCGCAGGCCGTGTTCGAAGTCTCGACGATCGTCGACTATCTCTTTGTCGACTTCGCGGAAAATTCGTCGAACACGTGCATGACACGGTCTTGGACACGCATGTGTCCCAAGCCGTGTTCACTGTCTCGATATTTCATCGAGCTCAGTTCGTTGACCACCCTGGCTCTCGACGAACCCGGCACGACACGGCCATGGACACGCCCGTGTCCTAGGCCGTGTTCCCTGTCTCGACACTTCATCGGGCAAAAATCATCAACTTCTCGGGCTCTCGACGAATCCGGCACGACACGGCCATGGACACGCCCGTGTCCTAGGCCGTGTGACCCTTCCCAAGACCCAAACTTGGCTCTTGACGCTGCCCGTCCCTCTTTCGAATTTTGGGGCGTTACAACTCTCCCTCCTTAAAAGAATTTCGTCCCAAAATTACCAAAAGCAAAACGGGGGTTATACAAAACTTAAATGATACCTGTACGGAAAAACTCTGGATACTCCTCCAGCATGGTTTGTTCTCGCTCCCAAGAAAGCTGCTCACGGCCGCAGTTGTCCCATCAGACTTTTACGAGTTTGACCTCTTTGTTCCGCAACTGCCGAATTTCTGAATCCTTTTTAGCAATCGGACGGACTCGCATCCTCAGGTCTTCCTCTATCGGCACCAATGCCGATTCGATTACCACACTAGCCTCTACTAAGGCTTTCCTCAAGACGGAGACATGGAAGACGTTGTATAATCCACTCAACTCTGCGGACAACACCAATCGGTACGCTGCTACTCCCACCCATTCAACAACCTCGAAAGGTCCCAAAAACCTTGGACTCAACTTCTTGAGTCGGTGAATCCGTGAAACGCCTTTGAACGACTTGATCTTTAAATAGACTCAATCGCCTACCGCGAACTCCAGCTTCCTGTGGCAAGCATTAAAATATTTTGCTTGCCGATCTTGAGCCACCTTCATGCGCTCTTGAATGGTCCGTACCACCTCACAAGCATCAGCTACCACTTCTTTTCCCAATACTTTGGTGTCTCCCTCATCTGTCCAAGACATCGGTGTTCGACACCGCCTCCCATACAAGGCTTTGTATGGCGCCATCTTTATACTTTCTTGGTAACTATTATTGTACGTGAACTCCACCATGAAGAGGTGATCCTCTCATTTCTTGCCGAAGTCAAGAATACACATCCTCAGCATATCCTCCATAGTACGGTTTGTTCTTTCGGTTTGCCCGTCAGTTTGAGGATGGAAAGTCGTACTAAATTTTAGCTTCGTGCCCAGACTCTTCTGAACCAACCTCCAGTCCTTGGACGTGAAATGTCTGTCACGATAGCTAACTATACTTTTAGGAATCCCATGTAGTCGCACAATGTTGCGAACATACAACTCCACCAGCTTCTCCACGCTGTCCTCCTTCCGATTTGGGATGAAGTGATCCACTTTGGTTAAGCGATCCACAATCACCCAAATCGCGTCGTTACCCTGCTGCGATCTAGATAACCCATGTACAAAATCCATGGAGATGTCATCAAATTTCCACTCGAGGATTGGAAGAGGCTTCAGGAACCCGCCCGGCTTCTGACACTCGGCCTTCACCAAGGCACAAGTTTGGCATCGATTCATGTACAAAGCTACGTCCCGCTTCAGTCCAGGCCACCAAAAGGATTTCTTCATATCCACGTACATCTTTATACTTCCCGGGTGAATGGAGTATTTTGTGAAGTGAGCCTCAAACATCAACTCCTCACGGAGCTTGCCAAACTGCGGTACACAAATCCGTCCGTTCTTTCTCAAAATCCCGTCAATCATCTCCCAGGCGCTGCTCTCACCCTTTTGAGCTTCCACCACGAATGACTGAAACTCCACATACAAACGAGTCGCTTCCCGAATACAATCGGACAAGTCGTTCTGCATTTCAATCCAGTTTAACCGAGCCATGCTAGACTCTCCCCTTGCTACGCACTCCAAGCCGAGGGACTCCCAGTCCCGCACCAACCGCTCATCATGAGCTTCGATCCAATTCCCTTGCCCCGAGTATTTTCTACTCAAGGCATCTGCCACCACATTGGCTTTGTCTGGCGTATACTGAATCGCCACCTCGTAGTCTCCAAGGAACTCGACCCACCTGCGTTGCCGCATATTCAAGTCCTTCTAATCTAGGAGATACTTCAGACTTTTGTGATCCGTGAAGATCTCCACCTTCGCACCATAAACATAGTGCCGCTACAATTTCAATGTGAAAATTACCGCCTCCAATTCCAAGTCATGGACGGGGTAATTACTCTCATGAGGCTTCAGCTGTCTAGACCCAAAGGCTATCACACTGCCATGTTGCACCAAAACGCAACCCAAACTGCATCGTGATGCGTCACTAAAAATTTGGAATCCTTCAGTCCCTTTCGGTATACTTAGGATTGGATTCGTCATCAGTCTTTCCTTCAGTGTCTCGAATGCCTGACTGCACTCCTGGGTCCACACAAACTTCTGATCCTTATGAGTTAGTGACGTGATGGGTAGAGCTATCCGCGAAAAGTTTTCCACGAATCTTCTATAGTACCCGGCTAGTCCAAGAAAACTTCAGACTTCCGTCACGGTTCTCAAAACCGGTCAATCTCTGATGGCCTCCACTTTTGTTGGATCTACCGCCACCCCATCCCCACTAATCACATGGCATAAAAATGTCACCTTCTCGAGCCAGAACTCGCACTTCGAGAACTTTGCATAAAGCTGGTTCTCCCTCAACACTTGCAAGACTACTCTCAAGTGAATCTCATGCTCCACCTCCGATTTGGAATATACCAAAATGTCGTCAATAAAGACAACTACAAAAGAGTCCAAGTATTTTCAAAACACTTGATTCATCAAATTCATGAATACGGATGGTGCGTTCGTCAGCCCGAACGGCATCACCGAGAACTCAAAATGACCATACCTCGTACCAAACACCGTTTTGGGTATGTCCTCGTCTCGAATTCGCAACTGATAGTATCCTGACTTTAAGTCCAACTTTGAATACACCACCGACCCCACCAGCTAGTCAAACAGGTCGTCAATCCGAGGAATCAGATACTTATTCTTGACAGTCAGTTTATTCAACTCTCGGTAGTCTATGCACAGCCGCATACTACCGTCTTTCTTCTTTACGAACAACACCAGCGCGCTCCACGGTGAAGAACTGGGCCTGATATACCCCTGCTCCAACAGTTCCTACAACTGTACCTTGAGCTCAGCCAACTCTTTCGGTGTCATCCTAAACGAAGGACGTGACACCGGTCGTGCCTCTGGCACTAACTCAATTGAGAAATCAATCTCCCGCCGAGGGGGTGCCCTAGGAAGATCTTCAGGAAACACATACTCGAACTCTGCCACCACTTGCACTTCCCAAGTGATAACCTGGAAAGGCGAACCTCCAATAACGGTACAAACACTACTCCACCCTGGTTAACTGCCCGCGCCAACTGCAAGTCCGAAATCAGAGAACAGGCCACTCCATTAAGGCCCTCAAACTTGACCTTCGTCTGCCCTTCGCTTTTTAGGGTCACCACCTCGGATAGGCAATCAATACTGGCACACTGCTCCGCTAGCCAGTCCATTCTCAAAATCACATCAAACTCGACTAACGGTAGGACCGCTACTATCAATACAAAGTCAACTCCGCTTAGCTCCCAACAAATGCGCCCTTTCTTCCCGGTGGTCATGAATGACTTATTGGGCATGCGCACCTCAGTTCCGCGTCCACCGAAAATGACTCAACTCAAATTCTCTGGATGAAGCTTTCCTCAAGAAAGGAATGTGACGCCCCCGTATCAAACAATACCCTGGTGGGTTATCCAGAAACTAACACAAAGCCTAAAACATAGACATCAATCATAACGGTCTAAAAATATGATGCACAAGGTTGAACTTAAACTTCCTCATACCTGTCACCACATCGGGTTGGCGGATCGCTTCCTGCTGTCCAAGGTTGTAAGCCCTTGGTTGTATCGGTTGGAATCGAGAAGCGCTAGACTCCGCCATCTTCCCTTTTTCTGCGGCACTGGGGCTTGTGCGCACAGTTTGCTCCTGCCTTGCCTCCTGCTCCGCACCTCCTTGGTTACAAAAACGAGCAATGTGCCCCACCTTACCACAGTTGAAGCACGTCGGTGGCCCCTTAGAGTGAGACCCTCCGGACGTCCACTTACTTTTCTCACCGGACTTGTACGGGTGAGGCTTCCTCCTCCATCTATTCCCTTCTGACTTTCCTTGGGATTGAGAAGGCTTCCCCTCTCCTTTCTTGGGCGCAAAACCCTTGCGACGCTGGCTTCGCTGTAGATCACTCTCCAACGTCCTGGCCGCCTCAACCAACTCATTGAAACCGACTCTCTTCATGGCGATGATGGGTTGCCTTAGATTCTCCCTCAGCCCTTAGTAGAAGAGGTTATCCCTCTCCTCATCGTCTGCCATGGTCATCCCCGCGTAACGACCCAAACGAGTGAACTCCTGAACATACTCGTCCACCGTCTTATCTCGCTGCATCAAGTGCAGAAATTGCCTCTAAAGAGCCAACCTCGTTGAAACAGGTATGTACTTCTTTAGGAAAGCATCCCCAAATTCTTCCATGGACGGGGTGCGTCCAGGAAATTGGCGGCCGCTATGGCTCACCCACCACAACTTTGCATCTCCCTCCAACATGAAGGCTGCAAACTCAGATTTCTTCTCATCTGGCATCTCTACCGCCCTCAGAAGCTCTTGCATCCGTGCCCACCAATACTCCGCATTAGTCGGAGTACCGACTCCCTTGAACGTGGGAGGATGGAAGCTCAGAAAATACTTCATCTGCCAGTCTTCATGCCCGACAACCACCCTTTCGGCCAACGGCTCTACTCGCCTGGCTTCTCCGCCTGGCACAGCCGTCACCGTATCCGGTGTAGCATGGGCTGCTACCTGAGCTGTCATTGTAGCTTGGGCTGCCACCATTGCTTCTGCTAGCATGCGACAGAAGTTGTTCGGGTTTACACCCATGCCCAACGGACCTTGATCAGTGGCGCTGCTCGCCGAAAGCTCTTCTCTTGTTCTCGACGTACCTGCCTAGTTGCTTGCACTCTTAAGAAAAGCAAGAAAACAAGGAATGAGTCTCTAATCGCAAGACTCAAACATAAGGACACTCACGGTCCCGCATTACTCTTATGTGGATAACTTCTATACGCATCGACCTTGAATCAAACCTGGCTCTGATACCAAATTGTAACACCTCCCCTGTAATGACCGTATAATATGGGTCCGGTCGGGGCCCCACAACATACAGACGCCACAGCTTCAGTATTATAAGATGATATATCTACCCAATCTTAAAATTCATAAACAAACCACAGCAAAAACAGCAAACAAAACTAGAAGTTATCCACCAATACAAGAGTACCGAATCAGCCTTATGGCCTTACAACAAAAGAGAGTCAAACTCTAATAATACACAACACATCAAAGTGCAAAGACACTCCTAAGCTACCTCGGTATGCAAGCCGGAAGTCAAAAGCATCAAACATATAATATCACAAAAGGAGAGCCATTGCAAAGATGGCAACACTTCATGAGGCTTAGGCCTTCCTGGACGGCGAGCTAGCTCCTGCTTGCGATCCTTGCCCTGTAAAAGTTTGGTTGTAACGTGGGTCAGCAAAGGCTGACCTAAAACTGTATAACAAACACATCTCCTCCCGGCCGCCCCTAACAGACCCCGGGGAACCCCTCCAACCTGCAAGTCAGCACTTCGTATACAATATACATAAACAAGTAAAGTACTAAAGAACAGGCTTGGATGTCTCAAACAACAGGCACGTTCTCTACTGTTGAGCATATAAAGAAAAGGAGCCTACTATACAACATGTATGTAAAACCCGGGCTTCACCCAAGACACCCTATCGCGTATGCATCTAGCACATCATCGCGTCATCTGGGTACTCATCATTTCCCCATTGGCATTAAGCCGCAAACAAAGGGGTACTGCATTACCGCCAATGGCACACAGGCCGTCACACGGAATTCTTGTCAAGGCCCCACCCGCTCATGGTCTTAGACCCGGGCTTGCCTGCAAGCTCTGACTTCTCATGTCAGGATTCCGTCTAACACACTGACCGATTCTAAGAAGCCTTGTTAGACCCCACCTGCTCATGGCCTCATTTCCCGGGCTTGCCCCATGCTTGACATTCTCGTCAGTCTCACAGAAGGGGACTAGTCTCGCTGGGACACTCTCCACATATGGCCCGCACGTCACGGGATAGCCAGCCGACCACGGAGACAAAGCCACGTCTTAGCACATCACAATCCATAATCATTTTCACCCTAATCCCTCATTTGTACTACAACGTACCCGCGCACCAAGAAAACCATCTACTGCCAATGCGGAACTAACCTTGTCCTCCAAAGAAACCATCTACCGCCATTACGGAGCTAACCTTGTCCGGTTCCGGCTACTCGTACTCACTCGAGAAAAGGGGAAAAACACAAACATCACAAACGGCATCTTGCCGCAACGGATTTCTACAAAATCCCTAAAGCTCGTATGCAGCATCACCGAGTCAGACTAACGGTCGCGACCACGGCTTCACCCACCATGCCTAATCCACTAACGGAGCGGATCTCTAATGCAAAACATGACGGGGACGGACTCAATCGACCCGGAGGTTCCTCTTGAACCTTGTCGACCCAAAACCCCTCTCATTTGAGAGTTTGGTACCCAAAAATTAGAAAGTAAAAGATGCTAAACATGCATACTAAAACCAAGAGGAGAAGTGTCGTTACCTTCCGACCCCTCTTCCTAGCCATGGAAACTTAGCCGGATGAAAACCTTCGCAATGGTCTTGCCTCCACGGATCTAGACTCCGCTCGCGATTTGGAGCACCAAAGCTTCTCCGGCAGCCGGATCTCTCCTTCACCTCCTTCCTTGCTCTCCCTTCTCTCTAGATCTTAGAAAAAGAGTACTTGAAGAAGAATGAGGGTTCCCAAACCCTATTCCCAGACTTAACCCAGCAAGGGCAACCCTGGACCATCAGATCCCAAAAGAAGGAAACGAACGGCCACGATCTGAACTGAAAATCAAAACACCTGGGCCGAACACGGCTTGTGACACGCCTGTGTCCAAGGCCGTGTGTCTCAATCGCCGCCGAAACCGTCGCACCCAGAAACAGGAGACGGCTAGGAACACGCCCCTGTCAAAGCTGACGTGCCCGTGTCATGCAGTACACGCCCGTGTTGCTGGGCGTGTTCCTCCATCGACACATGATCAAAAACCACCCGAGACGGACACGGGCAAACGACACGCCCGTGTTGAAATTGACACGCCTGTGTCAGGCCGAACACGCCTGGGCTCCAAGCCGTGTTCAATCCCCTTATACAGCCCGGCTCGCAACCCGAGAAGGACACGGCCTGGGACACGCCCGTGTCTCAGGCCGTGTTCGAAGTCTCGACGATCGTCGACTGCCTCTTCGTCGACTTCACGGAAAATTCGTCGAACACGCGCATGACACGGCCTTGGACACGCCCGTGTCCCAAGCCGTGTTCACTATCTCAACATTTCATCGAGCGCATTTCGTCGACCACCCGGGCTCTCGACGAACCCGGCACGACACGGCCATGGACACGCCCGTGTCCTTGGCCGTGTTCCCTGTCTCGACACTTCGTCGAGCGAAAATAGTCGACTTCCCGGACTCTCGACGAACCCGGCACGACACGGCCATGGACACGCCCGTGTCCTAGGCCGTATGACCCTTACCAAGACCCAAACTTGGCTCTTGACGCTGCTCGTCCCTCTTTCGAATTTTGGGGTGTTACAAGGCTATATAGTCAAAGATAAGTAGTGGCAATCTGAGAACGTGGAAAAGTCCACAGGAATTGAGTGAAGTCAACTCACTCAACATCATACATTAAAAGGCTGTGAGTCATGCTAATGCAGTAAAAGCTTAAGGAGAAATGGGCAGAAAAGTGGCTAAGTCCACAGGCGTTGAATGAGTATCACTCACTCAACGCCATACTCTATATTCGTCGTATATTTCCTTGTAAGTCAAAGAAAAATTGTGCTGATATTTGACTAAGTTCATAAGCGTTGAGAGAGGCAAGCTCACTCAACGCCATATGATAAAGCGTTGATTGTATCTCATCCAGTCAGTGTCTGTGTTTTCAGACATAGAAATTTGGCTAAGTCCAAATGCGTTGAGTGGAGCTTACTCACTCAACGCCAGTTAAACAGAATAAAAACTGTTAAGTAGTTTGACGTTGAGTGGAGCTTACTCATTCAACGTCAAGAAGCAGAAAAATATGGCTAAGGCAGAAAGCGTTGAGTGAGACATGCCCACTCAACGCTCTCAATATCATGATTCAGAAACTAGCTAAAACAGAAAGCGTTGAGTGAGGCGTGCTCACTCAACGCTCTCAATGCCTAAATTACAGAAAGCATGACTATGGTATAAGGCGTTGAGTAAGGCGTGCTCACTCAATGCTCTCAACGCCAAGCATGCAGAAAAGGCTGAAGAATAAGCTAAGGCATAAAGCGCTGAGTGAGGCTTGCTCACTCAACACTGTCAATGCCTAGATAGACAGAATTCTGTCTAAGTACTTTGGCGTTGAGTGAAGCTCATTCACTCAATGCCTCTTCTACTGATGCTTGATTTTGACTAAGTCCACAGGTGCTGACGTCAGCAAGTCAACAGTCAACCATATTCAAATTGTTAGCGGGAAAGCTACAGTACATGACAAAAGGCGTCACAGAGCTACTGTACAACGGTTAACGTTAATGCAAGATAGCAGTTGACCATCAATGGTGTGGGGCCCACTGCTAAAATAGTCGTTGGGTTGCAATCAATAAAAGGAAAAGGCTTGTGATAGAAGAATGCGGGTTTTGAAAAAGCAGTTCTTCCTCATCGCCATTGTTGTTGTGAAGAGAAGAACATAGAGCAAAAAGATTGCAGGTCTAAAGGCTCAACAAGTTAGCTGTTTGTCTTCATCATCAACTACAACAAGATCAGAGCAGATCTCTGAAGAGGAGAAAGAAAGTTAGCTGGTGTCATTTTCCATCTGCGCCAGCAGGTTCTTCACATATCCAGCGGTATGACTCTGAAGAACATTTACTGGAGGCTGTGAAGAAGAAGTTAGAGCTGAATCTCCTCAGCTTAGGAAAGAAAGAAGAAGTAGAGCAGTTTACTGCTAGTTACTTCTAGCACAAGTCAAAGCATCCTGAAGATCTACATCCTTGTTGATGTGAAGAAAGTAGGGCTGAGATTCTCTCAGTCCAGGTAGCAGCAAGTTTTGCTATAGTCACTTCTCAATTCCAGCAGGAAAAATCCCTAGTGCTGAGAAGAAAGAGTTAGGACTGAGTATATCTCAGTTTAGGTAAAAGTAGACTCGGGAAATATTTTCCTGGTGTCATAGTTAGGACTGAGTATATCTCAGTTCAGGTAAAAGTAAGCAAAAGAAATATTTTGTTGGTGTCATAGTGGGGCTGAGTTTATCTCTGTCCAGAACCTTGACACAGAGAAACATCTCTTGTGTCAAGATCATCCACACAACCCACCTCCATCTTGTATGATTCTTTTAGATCTGAGTGGTAGGAGCAAATTTGCTCTGAGGTAGGATTCTGTTGAGAATCTGAGTTGTAGGACTTGGTTTCAGGTCTGAGGTAGGTGAGCCATTCTCACTGAGTTGCAGGGCACTTGGGCCTGAGCTGTATGATCCTTTAAATCTGAGGTAGGGCTTAACAGCCTAAGGTGGGAGAGTCATTCTCTCTGAAGTAGGATTCCTTGTGGATTTGAGGTATGTATGTCCTCCCAGCCTAAGTTGTAGGGCTTAACAGCCTGAGGTAGGTGATCTGTTGATCACTAAGTTGTAGGCCTTTGTGGCTGAGCTGTAAGTCTTGGAGGAGACTGAGAGATCCTGAGGGATCTGAGGTGTAAGCTTTTTGGAGCAGAATTTTGGAGAAGTGCCAAGTCCAATAAGATAGTTGTGTACAACCTGTATTCATCGAGAATGGGTCCTACCATAGCCAGGTCAGCAGAAGTCAAGGTCAACAAGTCAAGACAGAAGTCAGAGTCAACGCGCAAGACCGCAGAAGGTCTTGGAGAGTATGACGAGCTCCCCTTGCATACTCGCCAGGTATGCGACTAGGCAAGATACTCGCCTGACCCGTGCGAGTTCTCCTTGGAAGTCGCCTAGTCGCTAGGGGGTGGGGTATAAATATGCCCCCCCCCCCCCCGTTGGATTTCCCTATAAATAGGACCCTAGGGGTACGAGGTTAGACACGAAAAATCCTCTGCAGGATACTCGCGAGCTCTCCTTTCTGGATACTAGTCGAGCCTTTGGATTCCTTTTCCTAAGAGACCAGGTCGCGGCCTTGCGACTTAGTCATCAACTAGTCTCTCTCGTACCTAGTTCGACCACTTTTGGTTGAGAAGGGGCTGCTCCTTTTGAGCATCCGGGTACGTAGTGGGACCTTCCTGCCGCAACATCTGGGGTCATCTCTGTCTTCGTTCTCCATCCTAGTCATCCTAGTCGTCTGCTCTTACTCCTGAATCGGTAACCTTAGACGGCTTTGATCCGAATTCTGAGGTTGGGATTTTTCCTGACTTCAACAAGTTGGATATGTGAGAGAGAAAGTGGATGTACCCTTATTAGGGGAACCACTATAAATCTTGTGTGTGCTTTGTTGCGTTGCAGGTTACATATCTTGAAAGCAAAATCCAATCAACTAATAAAGCACCTAAAGGAAGGAAAATTAAAGATAAGTCACTAAGGACTAAGAAACATATTCACCCCCACCCCCCTTTAGGTGATTTATCTATACTTGAAATAAAGACTTTCAGGTCCTACAATACAGCATGTATGTAAATCTGGACTTCACCCAAGGTACCTTAAAGCGTATGCTTCTAACACATCATCAATCAGATACTTTCAATTTCCTCATCAGCGTTCAAGCCGCAAACACAAGGGTACTTCCAATTTCCCCCAAACAGCATATAAGCCGCCACACGGAACTCTTGCCTAAGCCCTACCAGCTTGTGGTCTCAAAACTCGGGCTTGCCTGCAAGCTCTGACTTCTCACATCAGGATTCTGTCTCACACACAAACCAATTCTAAAAACCCTTGCTGGACCCCACCCGCTCGTGAGCTTCATCGCCCAGGCTTATCCTAAGCTTGGCGTTTTTGTCAGTTCCACAGAAGGGGACTTGTCTCGCCGGGACACTCTCCCCACATGACTTGCATGTCACAGGCTAGCCAGCCGACCACAGAGACAAATCACGCCTTAGCACATAACAATTCAAGCCTTTTCCCACCCTAACCCACCGTTCATATCGTACCGTGTTCGCGCCCCCGCGTGTACTCTATTCTCCACCCGGTCTGGTTCTGGTTACGCGTACTCACAGGAGAGAGGGGCAAAAACAACATCACAAACGGCGTATTGCCGCTAACGGATTTCTAACAAAATCCTTAAGGCTCGCTATGCAACATCACTGAGTCGGACTAACAGCCGCGATTACGGCTTCACCCATAATGCTTAATCCACTAACGGAGCCGATTTCTAGTGCAATATCATGCCGGGGACGGACACAATCGACCCGTGGCTGCTCTTGAATTGTGGCAACCCGGATCCCTCTCATTTGAGAGATCCGGTGCCTAGAATGTTTGAAAGAAAGCAAGAAAAGAGTAGATGTCATGCACGCACCCTAAAACCGAGAGGAGAAATATCGTTACCTTGCGATCCTCTTCCTTGTCATGAGACCTTGCTTTGTACGGATGAGAATGTGCGTCTCCTAGTCCTCTCCACGGATCTGGACTCGGATCAACGATCGGGGCTCCGAAACTCCGTTAATGGGGGAAGAAAGCTCTCTTCTTCCTCCTCACTCTCACTCAAACCCTAGGTCAACTCTCAAAATGGGAAGAAATGAAGGGAAAGAGGCTCTCAGCTCTACTTATGGCACTTAGACGAAATGTGTTGAGCCATAGGATCAACTTTTAAGAGAAATCAGACGGCTAACAAGCCAAACGACGGAACTGCTTCCGTCTGCTATCGTCGGGCGGTAACTACCTACCGACGGGCCAAGAAAATAAGGCTGCCCTAGCGCTAGCACTAACGTTGCGCGGTAGCTCACTCAACGTCTACCACTCAGCGTCATCCTCTCAATGCACTCAACGCCAAGCTACCGTCGAGCGATAGATAGCTAACGAGCGCTAGCACTCAACGTCTGGCCTCTCAGCGCTTAGCTACCACCGAGCGATAACTACTATCGTCGGGCGATAGCTTCCAGAGGCTCCTTTTGGAAAACTGGGGTGTTACAGAACTCTGCCATCAAGACCGTCCAAGCGTGACTCCACGCGCTGCACCGTCAAGACCGTCCAAGCATGCCTCCGCGCACCCCACCCTCAAGACCATTCCAAGCGCGCCTTTGCGCACTCCGTCGTCCAAACCGCTCAAAGCGCGTCTCCGCACGTTCTGTCGGGACCACCAAGTCTCCTCAGTGTCAGGATACCAAGCCTTCCAGATCGTCCAAAGTTCGTGTGCCCCGCACCACTAGCAGTTTACAAGAGCAACTTCAAACCCCGCCAAGTACCGCTCAACTACAGTCTGACGCACAGAACACTCAGCATTCCCAACACCCTTGACTCAGCAGTAAGCTCGTCGGGCGACAATAAGTCAGCCATTCTAGGCTCATCCAAGTGCGACAGGAGACAAGCTCCAGTCACTAGGATGAGCATAACAAGTTGTCCACACTTCCGAGCATCAGCAAAGGACTCCAAAGCGCAGCCAGTGCATCGCTGCCCACAACTCACTAAGAAATACTTAGCTCTAAGAGCCGCGTCTTGTCACCCTCCGAGTCTTTCTCACTCCCTCTCTCCATAATTGTAATGAGAGGCGGTTTGTTGCCCTCGATTTCTTAAAAACACCTTGTACAACTAGTAAATAGTGGAGATTTGGTCGGCACAGACCCGAGCAAGTCGTTTTTCACCCAGTTGACGGGTTTTCCACGTTAAGAAAATTTTTTTCCAGCTTTTTACGTACAGTGACTGTTGACACGCTCGACGGCTCCCGGGTTAAGGCGGTCCAATTTAGTCCGGTCTACCGGAGTCTTGAGCAATCCCCAATACTTATAAATAAACAATTATTTCAATTTATAAAAAGTAAAAAAAAATAAGCATGAAAGGGACCGATCAATAAAGACTTGAAATAAAATTATAAGGAAAGATAGTTCACAATGCTGACAAAAAATCACATAACCGACCCCACTATAGTGAGATAAGGCTTAAACATTGTAGTTTGTTGTTGCATATACAAAATAAAAAATTTAACACAACAAATAAACAAACAATTACTTTGAGGCATCCTAAATTAAGATCAAAGACTATCTTAGATAAAAAAAATTATTAACAAATATAAATCAATATACAGCAAAAAATATTTAATATTACATAATATTTTTATTTTGATAATACTATATTAGAGCAAAAAAAACAATTTTTTGATTAAATCTATTTAAACATAGAATTTCTATTAAAAGCATATAAATAACAAACAAATAAATATGCTGGAACTTTTTTCTATTTTTTAAAATATATAAAAAATATATGAAATAATTATACAAGCAAGTGAGCAATCAAGAATAAAATACTAAAAGAAATAAATAAGTATAATTAATTTAAGCAAATATCATACATATATATATATATATACTATATTAAAAACAAGTATCATCAAAATGTATTTGACAAGGTATATGAGACACCTAATTCATTCTAGCCGTCCGATCAAGCTTTAAATTCAATTTTTTTTAATTTACAAAATTTAAAACTCGGTGCCTAGGTCTCTCTCATTCTCCTCCAAAACCCGGTTCCTAGGTCCTTCTTCTCCGGTGCTTCTCCCCGCGACCTCTTCTCATTCGCGCCTGACCCCATCGCCGCCTCCACCAAGGACCGACACTGCCTGCTACAACCTAACTTCAGCCTCATCTCCATCAACGACGGAGGATGCTTTCCAACCCTACCGTGCCCTAAATCTGTCGCTCTTAAACTGTGGATCACCCAATAAAAAACAGTCGCCCCTCCTATGCCCTAAATCAACCGATCAAAAGCTCCGGCACCGTTGCGCGGATCATCTTCAGCCCCATATTTGTCGCCTTCAGAATCCACACTACCCGCCGTCGTTGCTCTCCGACGGCCCACAACTCTCCGGCGTCGAAGCCCGCAACCACGCCTCTGCTTCTTCCGTCGTGACCACCACTGTCGGCTCCCGCAAAGTACGTTCCCGCACCTCGCTGCTGCTCCCTCCTCCCACCGCAAAAAACCACACTGGCGAACCACTCCGCGCAAGAAGCTCCTCCGTCGATCTCCTCTCTATGCAAGAATCTCCATCTTCGACCTTCTCTCGGCCTCTCCCAACCCACTGATCTTCAACTACTTCTTCCAGCACCTCTTCAACGGCGACACAGAGACACTTCCATAAGGTAATATCATATCTCTTCTCTTCTTTCCCCATCTCTTCTTTTCAAATTTTCAATACAGAACGACGTTAGCGATCTTCCTCTACATTAATTAGGTTAGCATTGATCCTTTTAAGTTTCAAATTTCAATTGTGTTATCACTTTTAAGTTTCTAATTTCAACTGTGTGCTATCACTTTTAAGTTTCAAATTTTAATTTTGTTATTTTTAAAGGCAAATGAAGATTTGGCATAAATCTGAGTTCTAACTCATTGAAAAAAAATGGGAGATCATGAGCACCTTCATGATGAAGTGTAGATTAAAATTGCAGCCCATCTTCTCCGTGCGGGAATCAACCCTGGTGAACCTCCATTGCAGCCCCGCTCTGCACCCCTCGCCACTCCAATGTCGGAACGCCTCCTCCCTCCCAAGCAAGCCTCCAAAGTGCGCCTCCTCCAACATCTGCATAGCCACTTCTGCTTCTTTTAATCAAAGCCACGACGACCAACATTCAACCTCCTCTGTAACCTCCGGTAAAAAACTACTCCCGTACTAATTAAACCTAAGAAACGTCATACGTATCAACAAACCCCGTCACGAATCTACTATTTTTTTTTCCATTTTCATTTTTATTTTGATGTTTGGCTTTGTCAATGTGTTTTTATGCAATTACTAAGAAACAATAAATTTTTATTTATATTGCACGGTAGCTGTTTGTCATAATGCTTCAATGATTTTCTCAAGGATATTAGAATAACTACTCTGGGATATTGTCAACATGTCATTTCGCACAACTAGGATATTGTCAACATGTTATTTCGCACAACTATATAGTAATTTGTAGTCAAGGTAATACTTCATAAGCATTCCAACTAGCTCTTTGTTGTTTTGTTATGCAATGAAACTTGCAATTACAATTGTTTTCCACCATCTGCGACCGATTGGGATGAGAATGAAGATAATTTGAAGAGATGAAAGGAGCAACTATTGAAAATAGGGGGTATTAATTCAGGTTAGAGGTAAAACAATCTCATTTTTCTTTCATATCTATTTGAAGTCAGTTTTTGATAAAACATTTACCTTAAATTTTGATTATTTATACCTCAAATTCAATAATTTTAGTGTTTTTAATGTGTTTTTAATTAGCTATTTTTATAAACCTGTTTTGTCGTGATTCATAGTTTGGTGACCAACAATATAAGGGTTCATCACCATTTATCTAAGTTTGAATCCATAAGTTTTACAAAGTTTAAGTCCATAAAGTTTTACTACTTGTTTGAATCCAAGTACAAATAATTTGTTTCATTCAAGTTTTCTTCTCATAGTTGATAGATGTGATTTAGATGTTTTTGAGTCATTATACAGAATCATAGGATTGACAAAATAGTTTTAATTTAGAACATTAAATTTAACTACAAAGTCGATGTGGGACCTCCTTGCACTCATCACGATAAATGTCGCCCTCCGCGACAAATGTCGCCCCGCGAGAAATGTCGCCCCCGCAGGGCCAAAGGCCCGTGCCTGTCACTCGTGTGTGTGTATATATATATATATATATATATATATATATATATATATATATATATATATATATATATATATATATGATATATATATATATATATATATATATATATATATATATATAGATATATAGACGAGTGCCCGACACGGGGCTCCGCCCCTATTTACCAATCTCGACAGTACCCAGCCGCCCCTACTGTCAATCTCGATAGTACCCGGCCTTCCCCTACGACCGCGCGACTGTATG